>CAUYLG010036220.1:0-201189 GCA_963573385.1 Cacajao melanocephalus
TGTTTTGGTCATGAAGTCCTTGCCTACGCCTATGTCCTGAATGGTTTTGCCTAGATTTTCTTCTAGGGTTTTTATGGTGTTGTCCGCCTCAGTACACGGCCTCTTCCTCCAATCCAATGCAAAAACTCTCAGTCACAGCCATGATGTACTGGTAGCTGTTAACAACTGGCTCTCCAGAGAAAACCAGAAAGCTGTGATTTGCAGGATTTTCCAATTTCTAAGGCATAAACACTCCCATCGCGGCTGATTATAAGTTACTGAACATGGAGTTGGGAGTTGGTGTAAAATGGGCCCCCGCACACCACTGGGAATAGGTGGGAGAAAGACAAGGGGAGAAATAAAGGGTGGAAAGACACTGTAGAGGGGTTTAAGACTTCCTAGAAGTGAGGGAAGGGAAATCAAGGTAGTGATGACCTAGAGTCGTTCCCCTAACTTTGGTTACTAAGATTCAGAAACATCGCTATCTGCCTCTTCATGTCAAAAGGGACTCTGCGGAGGCTTGCCTCGCTTCTTTGACTCCATGTGGCATATTTGGCCATTTTGTTCAATCTATGGCCTCTTCAGTGTTTCTGAGAGTGTCCTTACATTGTGGCTTTAAAAGAGTCAGAAAGTTAGCTGGAGAAAAGGTTTTATGACAGCAAGAGTGCCTTGTATTCCATATGGATGGAAACCTCTTCCATAAACATAATCTAGGCCCTGGAATGCTCACACCCACCTTTCATGGGCACACCACACCCCTTCTTCCCTGCCTGAGTGCTCATGACTCCCACCTGGCTTCCTCAGGTGTTACACACCCTGCTTCGCTGGCCACAATTCAAGCCCTCACCTGGTTTCCTTGGACATCATCTGAGAGCTACCTACCTGTCTTTCCTGAGAGAGCTCCAGCTGGCACAGAACTCTTTTCCTTGGGGATACTGGCAGACACATATCCAGCTTGCCTGAGGCATTGGTAGGAAGCTTAGACCTGTCCCTCTGCCCACAAGCATTGCCTTGAAAGCTCATGCTGGCTTTCTGAGGGCCTGATCCAGTGGCCTGGGTCCTCTGGTCACCTCCCAAACTGCAGATCATTGATTTCATTTGCAGCTCTGGGCCAGCAGAACCCCCCTGTTCTCATCCTTACCAACAAAGCACACACCTGAATTTTCCATAACTGCTCTGGTTGCTCACTTTTTGCTTTTTCTTGGAAAGCATCTGGGACCAGGAATCCAGCTTACTACAGACAGCCTAAATTAATGCTTCTTAGCCTGCACAAAAAAAAGAATTTTTGGTAATCTTCTTTTTGGTGTTGAATCTGATCCAAGGTGACTTGCAGGAAAGAAATACTTCCACTAGTGAGTTAAAAGTGTTCATTTTTGCAATCCTAATAGCTGTTTGAAATATAACAGCTTGTTTAGTCCTCTTCCCAGATGAATGTACCTTCATCTTTAGATTTATGTTTGGTTTTTATCTCTTCTGAAGTAGAGACAGATGAGTGGAAGTTCCCTTATCTCTGCCTCTCAGAACTGGGGCCTCTTTTCTGAAGATTGCTTGTCTTCTAGACACCCCAATCCACCACTAGTTAGGTTTATTGTCTGAGTTCATAAACACATCACCACTCTCCTTTACAAAGGCAGGCCCCTTACATGATTTGGAACATTCTACATACTGACAGAGCACTCCAGGGGGCTCAGTTAACTCACCACAGCTTTTGTGTCTTTCCAGGTTAGGGAAGGCATTAGGGCCAGAGGTCACTGTGCCCTTCCTGCCCACAGACAGCCTTGCTCCACCCAGTCAGTGAGTGTTCCGTTTGGAGTGAAGGCCAAAGGTCTCTGGACTAAAAAATGCCTTTAATCCAAGCCCAAGTTATAAAAGAAGGAATTCCAGCTCCTGCTGTCAGGCCTGTGAGGCTGGCCAGGCCAGAGCATCCTTGACCTTTCTTTTTTCCTTCAGCCGTCCAGTGAACTTGTGTCCAATTTGTCCTCTAACCCTCCACAGAGAGTTGCATTCTCTGATGTCTCTGGTGATTTGGAAGGCTGCCCAGCTAGGCACAAAAATAGGAGCGCCTGAGGCGAGAGATTCTTCCAAGGTTCTTGGTTGTCAGAAAGATGAACATCACCAAATGATGTTCTAAAAGAAGAGATGAAAGAGATTAACATTGTAAGCGGTTGTGAGATTAGACTGTCCAAGCCACTAGGCTCAAGATGAAGCAGCAGCCATAGCAGAGAAAATCCTGTGCTGGAATCGGTAGGATTATGAGCAAAGTTTTAGGGGATTCATCAGAGGAAGGCTAAGTTGAATGGGCACTAATGAGCTGATGACTCAAATCTTAGAATGAGTAAGATCATAGCAACCAAAGCTCTGCATGAAGGTGGTGCTATGTAATTGTCACATCTACTAGAGACAGGCACTGGTCCCCAAGATGAGACTGACTGGCTGGCCCATTACCCAGTGAGCAAGTTACTAAATACTTAACTAAAATAAGAACTCTGAACATGGCCAGGAGGATTCTTGGTGCATGCATTTAAATATGTTACTTTCCGTATAATTTTTTTTTTTTTTGAGACAGAATCTTGCTCTGTCGCCCACTCTGGAGTGCAATGGCATGCTTTTGGTTCACCGCAACCTCCACCTCCTGGGTTCAGGTGATTCTCCTGTCTCAGCCTCCTGAATAGCTGGGATTACAGGTGCGCGGCTCCATGCCTGGCTAATTTTTGTGTTTTTAGTAGAGACGGGGTTTCACCATGTTGGTCAGGCTGGTCTCAAATTCCTGATCTGCCCACCTCGGCCTTCCAAAGTGCTGAGATTACAGGTGGAAGCCACATGCCTGGCTGTAGTCTATCTTTTATTAAGGCCCTTGTTTGGAGAAGGGACTGAACTAGATGTGGGGATATCTTAAAAACCTTACAAATCTTGAGCCTAGTATAATGTAAATACTCAGAAAACACTTTTTTGGTTACAACATAGTAGGACTCAATCCTGTCATGAGTAACTATGGCAGTGATCTTGAAAAGAGTGGGTATTAGTACACAAATGTTCAGAATGTGACACAGTGCTACATAGTGCCCACCAGTTCGTGGGTGAGCTACCACTCTGCTGGGACAGGCTTCATCTGTTTATTTCAAATGTATAAATGTTGGGTGTTCTCTTGGCCTTAGAAGGGGTTAGATGTAGCACAGGGCATTTATGTTAGTCATGAAATCAGGGTGAGAGTGTTGGATAGGGGCATTCATATATGAAATCAGGGAAGTAGCTTTTCCCTCATCCTCCTCCTCTCCAAAAATATCTTTCTGAGATATTCTGTATTGTTCTGCCCAGTGCAATTAGGTCTGTCTTAGTTTGCCTTATAAGGCCATTTCAGCATTTCAAGAGCTCTCCCCATAGGGAGTTTTTCCTGCTGTTCTGCCTGAGTTGCCTTCTGCTTAATTTTAGTCCATTATGTCTGTAAAGACAGGGAGGGCTCTATGGGGCAAAAGGCCCAATCATCGTGGGAAGAATGAATCATTCCAAGAACAGTAAGCTGGGCTGGAAGGAGAAGGCAGGGAAGGGGCAGGAAGTTGTGGGCGGAATGGGTTATTGAGAACAGCATCAAATAGTCTGTCTTCTCTCTCCATTACTCCCACTAGGGGGTGCCTAGCATTCCAGAATAATCACTATTATTAGAAAGTTGAGGTTTGATGGGTCATCTCCTAATAGAAGGGCACTGGTTTCTCCCCAGTGTTTTCTATATCTCTGCCCTGAGTTGAGAAGAGATCTGTGTGTGTGTATGTGTATGCGTGTGTGCATATTTGTTTGTGTGTATGTGCTTGTGTGTGTGGGTTAGAATCAGTAAGTGCAGAAATGCCTCTTAAGCATTCATTTGAAGATTCTCAATTCATGGAAATCCTTAGGGATACACCGAGTTCTCCGGGACCTAGTTGACTTGATCGTGAAGTCAATGGCTGTAGTAGCTGTGGGCCAGAAACATCCTCCTCAGTCCAGAAGTGGCAGCTGATGTATTTTAATCACTGGGAGTCAAGAAGCTGTAGGGATAAGAAATGAGCGCAGCTGAGGGATCAACTGGAGGTCAGGGATGGAGGAAAGACTGCAGATGTATGAGATTCTGAAGTAGAGTGGTTAGCAGGTGTGGGATGGATGTCAGGGAGAGGTGAGGCTATTCTGAGGGTTTCCAAACATCCAGGCCCTCAGAATGGCCACAGCAGAACTTTCAGTTATGAATGGTTTTGTGGAAAGAACATGGAACTTGGATCTTGGAAGACATGAATTGAAATTTCAGTTCAAGCTTTCAGTAGCCCTGAGACCTTAGGAATTTGGGCAAGTTATTCCACATCTTTGATCTTTAATTCCTCATCTTCAAAAGGAGACTAATGATACTAGGGTTAAGTGAGAATTTAAAAAATAACGCATATAATGCACTA
Source organism: Cacajao melanocephalus (assembly GCA_963573385.1). Classification (NCBI taxonomy): domain Eukaryota; kingdom Metazoa; phylum Chordata; class Mammalia; order Primates; family Pitheciidae; genus Cacajao; species Cacajao melanocephalus. Next base: position 4,395 of record CAUYLG010036220.1, read on the forward strand.
AGTAAAGAGAATCTTCTTCCTTTCCCTTTCTCCTACTTGGAAATGGCTAAGAGCAAACAAAGATGTTTCCACTGCTGCAGTTCTTACCTCCCATGACCACAGAGTTCTAGGACTGCAGTCCTGGGCAAGAGGGTCCACCTTGGCCACTGAGGTTTTCTGCAATGAAGAACTTCAGCAAGTGTTCAGGGTATGCCTGCAGAACCCTGGTCCTTCTGTTTGGATCAGCGCTCCTAATTTGTAGGACTTTGGGCCATAATTTAGAACCTATTTCTAAATTTTTGAAGGTCTTCCATCTAGTCCTGAGGCCTTTAGTCTCAGAGAACTAAATTGTCTTACCCAGGGTCACACAGAGTGCCAAAGCCTGGTCTGGAATCCAGGTGCAATGTTCATCTGTGTTACCAGTTCCTCCATGCTAATGTGACAATGACTCACAATTCCTTACAGCACAGTGTTCCAAAGTCTGAGCCACAGACCACGTGTCCTAGCAGCAGCAGGTGGGCTTGATAAAAGTGCAGATTCCTGGCTCCCTGCCAGCCTCGTGCAATTAGATTCTGTAAAGTTTAAAAGTAATGATTTACAAATTTCCCAGACCCAGGTTATACTTTCATATGGAAACATAATGCCTGAATCTGCCAGAGAGCTTTTTTGTGGAGGAAAGTGGAGACTCTTGGGCAGACTTCTTCCTGCTTTCATACTCTACAGGTGTTCCTGACCCTGGTATTCATAGAGCCATCTCTGCTTAGCTACTTCCTTCCTTCCCCTGGAACTTCCTAAAAGTGGTTAGGAACAATTGTTGTGAAGGTCACAGGAGACCATTTCTGTGAATGATTGATGTGTTGGTGCAATTTGGAAAGGTCAATTTGATTGATGCTTGAGCCACAGTGATAACCCAAGGCAGCAGCCCTGTCACTGCTAGCCCTCAGCAGCGGTGGCATCTGCAGCCTTGAGCAAAGAGATTGTTTAAACTGTTGGAGGGGAAGCTTTAGTTCTTATTTCTGGGTGGCAGAATTACTAGCTGCAACTTCCTTTGTATTTACAATAGTGTTTCAAGCTAGTTTAGCTGTGTTTAGACTAAAAATGGGGGCAAAAATTACCCCCGCTCCTAAAGCTATGAACTCTGACCTCTCGGTCTAGAGATAGATGGACTCTGGACATGTGAACAGGCTCTATGAGATTCTTCCTGACAAGGGCTGTATGAGCTGGCTTTTCAGAAGGAAATTGTTTATGATGGTGGATCACTATTCAGAGACACACTCTTTTTCAAAGAAATGACAGCGGCAGCAGGGACCACATTAAGTTTTGATGGGGTCCTGTAGCTTTTGGGGCAAAAACGGTCTGTCTGCCTTGGGGTCTGGGGGGTCTCTGCACTGCAGAACAGCAGTGGACGTATGGGGATTGCCGGGGGCTGCAGAAGGATTTTGTAATATGCATTTACGTTAGCTTCAAAGTGCCCAGTATGAGCATGCAAATGCTGTCAGAAAGGCAGTTATTGCTACCTTAAGTCCCTGTTGGAGCAAAGTGCAAATTCAATGCTAGTAAAATAAAGCAAAGCAAATCATTGTTGTGTAGCAACTGTCACTATCCTGTGTACCTAACTGGAGCGTACTGGCTGACTCCAGGAGGTCGGAGGCACCACTGATGGAGCCATGTTCAGCCTCCTCCCTTCGAGGCCGGCTGCATCTCTGAATGGGGAGCTGGTGAGAAAGAGCTCTCTGTGATAAAACATCATTTTGCCCTTCCCAATCTATGCTTTCCTTTTCTGTTTTCTAGGAACAAGTGGATTTATCTGACTCAACTGGAGATGGCTCCCTTCCCTAATTTATTGTTCCATCCTAAGGCTTCCCCCCTACTGGGCTCAGTGTGAGCAAACAGTGTGGGAGAATGCAACCGCTGCCGAGGCACGAGTTCATAGAGGCAGAGCTGCCCCTCCACCGGGCCAAGGCAAAGACAAACCCCAACATCTTTCTTGTCATTCACTGAATTTTGCTGGACCTCGAAAGGAAATAAATTCCAAAGGCAGGAAGTGACCCAGAGACCATAACAATATGTGAAAAGCTTAGCCGGTGCTTCCGCCCCTTTGTTTCAAACTATTCTAATCTGTGTCCCAGGAAGCCTAGCCCTTTGCCAGATGGAGATCTGTTTTCAGATGCCTCTTGGCATCTGCCACTCCAGGCTGGTGACATTTGCACATTTCAGAAGGCAAACGTGTCCCGAGATCTTCAAACTTCTAAAGAGGTGTAGCACCAGGGAAGTCCTTGGATCTCTGGCTGACAGCACCAACCAGCTGATTTGCTTCATCTGATTTGCTGAGCTGCTGCTGGACTCCAGCCTAGAACACTAGCACACCGGGGTCTGTTCTTGAAGATTTGCAGATTCTGAAATCAGAATGCCCTGTGTTGCCAGAAAAGGCTGGCTCCCTTGCCTGCTTCATAATCCCTTCTCACCAGGATTTCCTAAAGAAACTTGATGAGTCAGGGAGGAAGAAAACATGTCTGAGGGAGATCTGGAGGTGGGCTGTTCTCTCTCCTTGCTTCTGAAAATTCCCTTCTGTTTTGCAACCTGGGTAATGTTTAGGGATTTGCTTTTACTTTTTCTCTGTTTCTTCCTCTGTCAGCTCTTCCTTTGAGAGCCCCTTCATTTACCACTCATGAAATTAGCTCTGCAATCGCAGGAGGCTCTCTGAGGGGGAATTAGTCACTGCTGCAAAAGTTTAGACTTTACTTTTATCCTCAGGAGCAGGGCAAGAAATTGTTCCTACCCTACTCTCAAAAGGAACTGTCACTCAACGACTCTGCTCTGGCTTGGGGTCCTGTACTTTTCCTAGGCTTTTAATTTTTACTGCGCACCTTCCATCAGCTTTCCTACTGAAGGCTGTGTGCCTGCTGACGTCTGCGCACAGCAAGGTGGCTTCTGGGATACCTGCTTCAAACAGGTATCCAGCTAACTGCTCCCCCGCTAAACCCTGCCAGGTAATTGGAAATGAACTTGGAGTTGAGTAAATAATGTGCCTCTTTCAAAATGTTAAGTAGATCAAAGTGTAAAGAATCCAATATATTTGTGACAACTGATTTATAGAAAAGCCCAGCAAGAAAGAAGGGAGAGGTTCAGCATCAGGCTGTTGAAAATGGGATCTTGAGTAGGGCACCACTGTACAGCATTCCGGCATCAGACATCTGTCCTAGCGTGTGAAGTCACTCTGTGCCACTATCTAAAATTGTGTTCTGTTTATTATGAAAGAGGTTTTCAACAGTGGTTTGATAAGCTTGGATTTATCCCTGGAAAGGGAATATGGTCTCCATTATAAGACAGGAGCTTAATATCAAAGACAGGTTGTATAAATGTTTGTAGCTGCTAGTAAATACTAGATAAAAGAAGCTTCAGAAAAGTTGGGGTAGGGAGTCTTTTGTTGTTGTTAGGAAGAAACAATCTTGCAGGGGATATGGGAGATTTTCTCTCTCTTTTCCTTTCCTTTGCCTGTGGAAAATCAGCCAGGAGAAAGCTAGAAACAGGAGACAGAGAGAAGTCATTTCTGACACCAGCCAAACAAGATAAATAGTTCATATTCTGATGATGATGATAATGGTTATGATGAGGAGATATTGATCCAGAGGAAGAAAAAAAAGGCTTTTGATTTCAAGCTGTGTGTAAGCCCCGAAGAACTGTTATCAGAGTTGCTTTTATGACTTAAGGGACTTTTGGCTACAATTGTAAGAATTTAGGGTGAGTGAAATTGGTCAGATAAATCAGAATTAGATTAAGACATGATCTAATTGAAAATGGTTAACCATTAGTGAGAAGTGTACCAAATTATATCTATTTTTGTACTGCTTTCAGTCTTGACCTAATTATCTGTTAAAAAGTAACATAGTTAAAAACTGTATTCTGATTTAAATATAACACAGAGCAAAATATTTTGTTATGCTGTCTTAGGCATATGTTTGAGATGCCTTGCCGCTGGAGGTCATCTTGTCTACTATGTTCACCACAGATAAAGAATGAAAAGAGAATACACAACTTTGTGATTGCTAGCAGTGAAAATCAGAGTTATTACGTAACAGTGCTATAGTCTGCCTAACCTTAGGTTTAACAGAAGTAGTTACTAGACACTTAAAGAATATGCCTATATTTTGCACATGATAAAACAGAGTTAAAAATGGGAAAAGAATAGAACTGTGTCCTAGGCACCCAAGACTTTGCAGCAAACTTAGAGGGGTGCTGTGACATATTTTAAATATCAAGGAAGTATGGTGGCACTTGGCATCTGTTGGATATCAACTGAACTATTAGCTCAAGGTAGTTCATTGTTCCAACATTAGACTGTGCTACATTTCTTTCAAAAATATCCTGTCTTTGGGAAGCTCAGTTTTTAGCAGTTGTGAAATGTAAGTATGCAGAGAAAATTAGTGTGGAATAAGAGGTGAAGGTGCTTGTGTCCACATGGGTTCCAAGATCTGAGAAGATATTTGGTGCCCAATTGGCATATATATCCTTTTTTTTTTTTTTGGAGTCTCATTCTGTCACCAGGCTGGAATGCAGTGTCATGATCTCGGCTCAAGTGATTCTCCTGCCTTAGCCTCCCAAGTAGCTGGGACTACAGGCATGCACCACCATGCACAGCTAATTTTTATATTTTTAGTAGAGATAGAGTTCCACCATGTTGGCCAGGATGGTCTCGATCTCTTGATCTCGGGCATACACATCCTTTTAAAAGTAATGTGTATTTGAGAATGAAATAAATTTTTTTCTTTCAGTTTATGTATACTACTTTTTTCTTTCTTTCTTTTTTTTATTTTACTTTAGGTTCTGGGGTACATGTGCAGGTCATGCAGGGTTGTTGCATAGGTGCATACTATATCCAGCATTTCTCCCCATGTTATCCCTCCCCATGCTTCCCACCCACTGCTGTCCCTCCTCTAGTCCCCACCAACTGCCCCCAGTGTGTGCTGCCCCTCTCCCTGAGTCCATGTGTTCTCATTGTTCAACACCCACCTATGAGTGAGAACATGCTGTGTTTGGTTTTTTGTTCTGTGTCAGTTTGCTGAGAATGATGGTTTCCAGATTCATCCAAGTCCCTACAAAGGACATGAACTCATCATTTTTTATGGCTGTGTAGTATTCCATGGTGTATATGTGCCACATTTTCCTTGTCCGGTCTATCATTGAGGGGCATTTGGGTTGGTTCCAGGTCTTTGCTATTGTAAACAGGGCTGCAATGAACATAGGTGTGCATGTGTCTTTATAGCAGAACAATTTATAGTTCTTTGGGTATATACCTAGTAGTGGGATTGCTGGGCCAAATGCAATTTCTATTTCTAGATCCTTGAGAAATTGCCACGCTGTCTTCCACAATGGTTGAACTAATTTACACTCCCACCAACTGTGTAAGAGGGTTCCTATTTCTCCACATCCTCTCCAGCATCTGTTGTCTCCAGATTTTTTAATGATCGCCATTCTAACTGGTGTGAGATGGTATCTCCATGTGGTTTTGATTTGCATTTCTCTAATGACCAGTGATGATGAGCATTTTTCATGTTTGTTGGCCTCATATATGTCTTCTTTTGAAAAGTGTCTGTTCATATCCTTTGCCCACTTTTGAATGGGGTTGTTTGTTTTTTTCTTGCAAATCTGTTTTAGTTCTTTGTAGACTCTGGATATTAGCCCTTTGTCAGATGGGTAGACTGCAAAAATTTTTTCCCATTCTGTTGGTGCTGGTTCACTCTAATGATGGTTTCTTTTGCTGTACAGAAGCTCTGAATTTTAATTAGGTCCCATTCATCTATCTTGGCTTTTGTTGCCGTTGCTCATGGTGTTTTAGTCATGAAGTCCTTGCCTATGCCTATGTCCTGGATGGTTTTGCCTACGTTTTTTTCTCGTGTTTTTATGGTGTTAGGTTTTGTATTTAAATCTTTGATTCATCTGGAGTTAATTTTACTGTAAGGTGACAGGAAGGGGTCCAGTTTCTGCTTTCTGCACATTGCTAGCCAGTTTTCCCAACACCATTTGTTAAACATGGAGTCCTTTCCCCATTGCTTATTTTTGTCAAGTTTGTCAAAGATCAGATGGTTGTAGATGTGTGGTGTTGCTTCTGAGGCCTCTGTTCTGTTCCATTGGTCTATGTCTCTGTTTTGGTACCAGTACCATGCTGTTTTGATTACTGTACCCTTGTAGTATAGTTTGAAGTCTGGCAGTGTGATGCCTTCAGCTTTGTTCTTTTTGCTTAGGATTGTCTTGGCTATGCGGGCTCTCTTGTGATTCCACATGAAGTTTAAAGTGGGTTTTTCCGGTTCTGTGAAGAAGTTCATTGGTAGCTTGATGGGGATAGCATTGAATCTATAAATTACTTTGAGCAGTATGGCCATTTTCACGATATTGATTCTTCCTAATCATGAGCAGGGAATGTTTTTCCATCTGTTTGTGTCCTCTCTTAATTCATTGGGCAGTGGTTTGTAGTTCTCCTTGAAGAGGTCCTTTACATCCTTTGTTAGTTGTATTCCTAGGTATTTTATTTTCTTTGTAGCAATTGTGAATGGGAGTTCGCTCTTGATTTGGCTCTCTGTTTGTCTGTTATTGGTATATAGGAATGCTTGTGATTTCTGCACACTGATTTTGTATCCTGAGACTTTGCTGAAGTTGCTTATCAGTTTGAGAAGATTTTGGGCTGAGACGATGGGGTCTTCTAAATATACAATCATATCGTCTGCAAATAGAGACAGTTTGACTTCCTCATTTCCTAATTGAATACCCTTTATTTCTTTTTCTTCCCTGCTTGCTCTAGCTAGAACTTCCAATACTATATTGAATAGGAGTGGTGAGAGAGGGCATCCTTGTTTAGTGCCTGATTTCAAAGGAAATTCTTCCAGCTTTTGCCCGTTCAGTATGATATTGGCTGTAGGTTTGTCATAAATAGCTTTTTATCATTTTATATGTTCCATCAATACCTAATTTATTGAGAGTTTTAGCATGAAGGGCTGTTGAATTTTGTTGAAGGCCTTCTCTGCATCGAGATAATCACGTGGTTTTTGTCTTTGGTTCAGTTTATGTGATTGATTACGTTTATGGACTTGCGTATGTTGAACCAGCCTTGCATCCCTGGGATGAAGCCTACTTGATCGTGATGAATAAGCTTTTTGATGTGTTGTTGCATTTGGTTTGCCAGTATTTTATTGAAGATTTTTGTGCCAATGTTAATTATGGATATTGGCCTAAAGTTTTCTTTTTTAGTTGAGTCTCTGCCTGGTTTTGGTATCAGGATGATGTTGGTCTCATAAAATGAGTTAGGGAGGATTCCCTCTTTTTGTATTGTTTGATATAGTTTCAGAAGGAATGGAACCAGCTCCTCTTGGTACTTCTGGTAGAATTCGGCTGTGAACCCGTCTGGACCTGCACTTTTTTTGGTTGGTAGGCTAATGATTGCTGCCTCAACTTCAGCTCTTGTTATTGGTCTATTCAGGGTTTCAACCTCCTCCTGGTTTAGTCTTGGTAGAGTGCAAGTGTCCAGGAATTGGATTATCCATTTCTTCCTGGTTTACTGGTTTATGTGAAAGAGCTGTTTGTAGTAATCTCTGATGGTAGTTTGTATTTCTGTGGGATCAGTGGTGATATCCCCTTTATCTTTTTTTATTGCATCTATTTGATTCTTCTCTCTTTTCTTTATTAGTCTGGCTAGTCGTCTGTCTATTTTGTCGATCTTTTCAAAAAACCAGCTCCTGGATTTATTGATGTTTTGAAGGGTTTTTTTTTTTGTGTCTCTACCTCTTTCAGTTTTGCTCTGATCTTAGTTATTTCTTGCCTTCTGCTGGGTTTTGAGTTGATCTTCCTTCTGTAGCTCTTTCAATTTTGATGATAGGGTGTCAATTTTAGATCTTTCCTTGTTTCTCACATGGGCATTTATTGCTATAAATTTCCCTCTCGACACTGCTTTAAAGGTTTCCCAGAGAGTCTGGTAAGTTGTGTCTTCATTCTGATTGGTTTTGAAGAACATCTTTATTTCTGCCTTAATTTCATTGTTTATCCAGTCGACACTCAGAAGCAAGTTGTTCAGTTTGCAAGTGGTTGTGCGGATTTGAGTGTGTTTCTTAATCCTGAGTTCTAATCTGATTGCACTGTGGTCTGATAGACTGTTTGTTATGATTTCTGTTCTTTTGCATTTGCTGAGGAGTGATTTGCTTCCAATGATATGGTCAATTTTAGAGTAAGTGCGATGTGGTGCTGAGAAAAATGTATATTCTGTGGATTTGGGGTGGAGCGTTCTGTATATGTCTATTAGGTCTGCTCGGTCCAGCTCTGCATTCAAGTTCTGGATGTCCTTGTTAATCTTCTGTCTCATTGATCTGTCTAATATTGACAGTGAAGTGTTGAAGTCTCCCATTATTATTGTGTGGGAGTCTGCATCTCGTTTTAAGTCATTGAGAACTTGCTTTATTTATCTGGGTGCTCCTGTATTGGGGGTGTATATATTTAGGATAGTTAGCTTTTCTTGTTGGATTGATCCTTTTACCATTATGTAATGCCCTTCTTTGTCTCTTTTGATCTTTGTTGATTTCAAGTCCATTTTATCAGAGACTAGGATTCCAACACGTGCTTTTTTTTGTTCTCCGTTTGCTTGGTAAATCTTCTTCTATCCCTTTATTTTGAGTCTATGTGTGTCTTTGTATGTGAGATGGTTTTCCTGAATACAGCACATGATGGGTCTTGACTTTTTATCCAGTTTGCCAGTCTGTGTCTTTTGACTGGGGCATTTAGGCTGTTTACAATCATTGTTAATATTGTTATGTGTGAATTTGATCCTGCCATTTTGTTACTGGCTGGTTTTCTTGCCCGTTAGTTGACTCATTTTCTTCATTGTGTTTTTGGTCTTTGCCATCTGGTTTGCTTTTGCTGTGGCTGGTACTTGTTCCTTTCCATACTTAGTGTTTCTTTCAGGAGCTCTTGTAAGGCAGGTCTGGTGGTGATGAAATCTCTCAGTAATTGCTTGTCCGTAAAGGATTTTATTTCTCCTTCACTTATGAAGCTTAGTTTGGCTGGATATGAGATTCTGGGTTGAAAGTTCTTTTCTTTAAGGGTGTTGAATATTGGCCCCCACTCTATTCTGGCTTGTAGGGTTTCTGCCAAGAGGTCTGCTGTAAACCTGATTGGCTTCCCTCTGTGGGTGACCTGACCTTTCTCTCTGGCTGCCCTTAGCATTTTTTCCTTCATATCAACCCTAGTGAATCTGACGATTATGTGCCTTGGGGTTGCTCTTCTTGAGGAATATCTTTGTGGAGTTCTCTGTATTCCTTGGATTTGAATGTTGGACTGCCTTGCTAGGCTTGGGAAGTTCTGGATAATATCCTGGAGAGTGTTTTCCAGCTTGGATTCATTGTCCTTGTCATATTCAGGTATACCAATCAAGTGTAGATTAGGTCTTTTCACATAATCTCATACTTCTTGGAGGCTTTGTTCATTTCTTTTCACTCTTTTTTTCTTGTCTTGCCTTCTCATTTTATTTCATTGAGTTCATCTTCAATCTCTGATATCCTTTCTTCTGCTTGAGCGATTTGGCTATCAAAACCTGTGTTTGCTTCACGTAGTTCTCATGTTGTGTTTTTCAACTTCATTAAGTCGTTTATGTTCTTCTCTAAGCTGGTTATTCAAGTTAGCAATTCTTCTAACCTTTTTTCAAGGTTTTTGGTTTCTTTGCATTGAGTTAGAACGCGTTCCTTTAGCTCAGAAAAGTTTGTTATTATCCACCTTCTGAAGCCTGTTTCTGTCAATTCGTCACACTCTCTCGGTCATGTTGTGTTCCCGTGTCGTTAAGGAGTTGTGATCCCTTGAAGGAGAAGAGGTGTTCTTGTCTTTGATGCTTTCATCTTTTTTGCGCTGGTTTTTTTTCCATCTTCTTGGATTTACCTGGCTATGATCTCAGGGAGGCTGCTTGATGAGGTGGCTTGTCTGCCTTTCCAGGTGCTACTTGGTTTCTAGGGACTCTTTCAGGTTGCTAGGTAAGCTTCCTGTGTCTTTTTTGTTTACACTGGGAGATTAGGCCCGCTTCGCTTCTTCCGCTGACCTGGAGGCGGTGCTGGGTGGTCAAGAATACAGTCCCGTTGCTACGTAGGTTTCCTGTGTTTTTTGTTAAAACATGAAACCTAGTTCCACCCGTTTAATGGTGGGTTATGTCTTTCCTCCACAGGGCTGGATCATTCAGGGTTCAGCTCAGATTGCAGCACTGGCTGCATAACCCGCTAGAGTTAGTGCTTCAGCCCTCAGGTTTGTGGGGGAGGGTAGGAACCCGCCCAGCCGTACCACCTGTCTCCCCCCTTTCAGCTCCCTCTCTCAGGTCGTGGGGGAGGGGCCAGCCCAGCTGCTCTGTCTGTCTTCCTGCGTTAACTCCCTCTCTTTCCCGGCAGGCGGAGGGCGTGATAGCTCCATCCGCAGACTCTCCCAGCCAGCTTATGGGCTTATGCGTTTGCTTAGGTCTGTCCACCAATCTGGGACACCGTCCTGGATTATTACTCAACTCTACGCTTGTAATTCCTGGTGTTTGACTGGCTAAGATCCCCTGTTCTGTGTATTGGTGAGGCTTTGGGGGAAGTGCTGTATCTGAACCAGAGTGCTAGAGGGGGAGCCTCCGACTCACCACTCAGATGCACTTTCTGGGTGAAGTGGCACCCCTCTCCGCCCTGGTCTGCCCTGCCTGGACTTTGCTCACCGTCAGACCAGACCCATTGAAATGCACCTGGTACCTCGGTTGGAGCTAGGAGATCTCTGGATTTCTGCAGCTCTCTTGCTGGGTGTTGTGCAACAGAGTTGTGTCTATTCGGCCATCTTGACTCTCTCCGTATACTATTTTTTTCAAACAACTAAGTTGTTGGGACCTAACTACTGAATAAATGAAATTTGGGGTAGGTATTTCTTTTTACCTAAGGGCTCTCTGAAAAAATTAAAATGCTGTGATGTGAGACAGTTTGGGAGCTGAATTAGAGCAATATAAAGGTAGGTTTTAATGGTTCAGGCTCATTGGTCAGAATTAAAAAGTGGTTAGATCCTCCTCTCCCCACACCAGCCAGGACACTGTTCCCAGGACTTTTCCCTGTTCCCATATGAAATAAGCAATCTTAGTCTAAATTTTTTAACTAATACAACCATTTGGTAGACTATTAAAAGTTATATGACACAAAGCTTCTCAAAATATCTCCAATGTGGGGCTTTTTTTTTCTTTTTAATTTGCCATGGACTATATTATGGTTAATTTTATGTACCAACTTATCTCCACTACGGTGCTCAGATATTTGGTCAAATATTATTCTGGATACTTCTGTAAAGATGGTTTTTGGATGAGATTAATGTCTAAATCAGTAGACTTTGAGTAAAGCTGATTATGATTCATAATGTGGATGTGCCTCATCCAATCAGTTGAAGGCCTTAAGAGAACAAAGACTGACCTCCTGTGAGCAAGATGGAATCCTGTCAGTAGTCTGCCTTTGGACTCTGCATCTCTTCCCTGAATCTCCAGCTTATAGTCTATCCCATCCAATTTCTTTGGATTTTGGCTCTACAATTACATGAGCCAATTCCTTAAAATAAATCTCTATCTATACATACACACACACACACACACACATATCCTGTTGGCTCTGTTTCTCTGGAGAATCCTAATACAGACTGATGCTTTTTAAAAATGTGATAAAAATGAACTTCTAGGAAAAGAATCATATGCTTAAATATTTTAGAAATGTCAAACTGTTATAAAAGTTTTTAAATGCTTGCTTTCATTTTGTATATTTAGCTTTAGCTTGTCTATGATTGGTAATAAAGAGTTTGTGGAACACACTTTGAGTAGCACTGATCTCATAAAAAATGGAAATATATGCATATACCTATCTATATTTATATCTATGTACATATATTTATTTACTTTTAACTTGAAACTAATTTTAAATTGATAGAAAAGTTGCAAAACTAGTACAGAGTATTCCCATATATTGCCTTCCTCAAGTTCCTGTTTTAATATCTGTATAACTGTAGCACAATTTTCAAAACTAAGAAACTTAACATTTGTACAATACTATTAACTAAGCTAAAATCCCATATTAGTCTGTTCTCACATTGCTATAACGAATTACCTGAGACTAGGTATAAAGAAAAGATATTTAATTGACTCACAGTTCTGCAGGCTGTACAGGAAGCATGGCTGGGAGGCCTCAGGAAACTTACAATCATGGCGGAAGGTGAAGGGGAAGCAGGCATGTCTTACATGGTTGGAGAAGAAGGAAGAAAGAGCAAAAGGGAGGTGCTACACACTTTTAAACATCCAGGTCTTATGAGAACTTATTCACTTATTCACGTGAGAATTGCAAGGGGGAAGTCTGTGTTCATGATCTAATCACCCTCCCGCAAGGCTCCTCCTCCAACATTGGGAATTACAATTAGACATGAGATTTGGGTGAGGACTCAAATCCAAACCACTCCTGTCACTCCCATATCTCATGTCATTCTCACATTTCAAAACACATTCATCCCTTCTCAACAGACCACCCAAATCTTAACTAATTTCAGCATTAACTCAAAAGTCCACAGCCCAAAATCTCATCTGAGACAAGGCAACTCCCTTTTACTTATGAGCCTATAAAATAAAAAAAAAGTTAGTTACTTCCAAGATACAGTGGGGGTACAGGCATTGGGTAAATACACCCATTACAAAAGGAGAACTGAGCCAAAACAAAGGGGCAACAGGCCCTATGCAAGTCTAAAACCCAGCAATACAGTCATTAAATCTTTTTTTTTTCTTTTGAGATAGAGTGTTGTTCTGTCACCCAGGCTGGAGTGCAGTGGTGCAATCTTGGCACACCACAACCTCCGTCTCCCAGGTTCAAGTGATTCTCAGGCCTCAGCCTCCTGAGTAGCTGCCACCACACCTGTCTAAATTTTTGTATTTTTAGTAGAGATGGGGTTTCATCATGTTAGCCAGGATGATCTCTATCTGACCTTGTGACCTGCCTGCCTCAGCCTCCCAAAGTGCTGAGATTACAGATGTGAGCCACCTCACCCAGCCCATTAAATTTTAAAGCTCCAAAATGATCTCCTTTGACTGTGTGTCTCATATCTAGGCCACATTGATGCAAGGGGTGAGCTCCCAAGGCTTTGGACATCTCTGCCTCTGTGACTCTGTAGGATATAGCCCCTTTGTCTGCTTTCATAGCTGGCATTGAGTGCCTGTGCAAGCTGTTGGTAGAGCTACCATTCTGGGATCTGGAGGACAGTGGCCCTGTTTTCACAGCTCCACTAGGCAGGAACCCAGTGGGGACTCTGTGTTGGGGCTCCAACCCTACATTTCCCCCCTTAATGCCCTAGTAGAAGTTCTTCATGATGGCTCTGCCCCTGTAACAGACTTCTGCCTGGACATCCAGGTGTTTCCATACATCCTTTGAAATCCACGCAGAGGCTCCCAAGTCTCAACTCTTGCCCTCTTGTACCTGCAGCCTTAACACCACATGAAAGCTGTCTAGGCTTGTGGCTTACACCCTCTGGAGCAGTGGCCTGAGACATGTCTGGGGCCCTTTTAGCCATGGCTGGAACTGGAGTGGGTGAGACACGTGGAGCAGTGTCCCAAGTTTGCTCAAACTTTTCTGGGCCAGGGCCAGAAAACCATTCTTCCCTCCTAGACCTCTGGGCCTTTTATGGGAGGGGCTGCCACAAAGGTCTTTGAAATGATGTCCAGGTATTTTTCCCATTGTTTTGGCTATTAACATTCGGCTCCTCTTTACTTATGCAAATTTCTGCAGCTGGCTTGAATTCCTACCCAGAAAAATGTGTTTTTCTTTTCTACCACATGGCTGGGCTGCAAATTTTCCAAATGTTTACGCTCTGCTTCCCTTTTAAATGTAAATTCCACCAACCTCTTTGCTAATGCTTAACAACAGTGACCTTTGCTCCAGTTCCCAATAAGTTCCTCATCTCCATCTCAGACTACCTCAGCCTGGACTTTATTGTTCACTATCATATCACTATCAGCATTTTGGTCATAACAATTCAACAAGTCTCTAGGAAGTTTCAAGCTTTCCTTCATCTTCCTGTCTTCATCTAAGCCCTCCAAACTGTTCCAACCTCTGCCCATTACCCAGTTCCAAGAGTAGCAAGGGGGAAGTTGGCCTCCATGATCCAACTACCTCCCACCAGGCCCCTCCTGCAACACTGGGGATTACAATCAGACATGAGATTTGGGTGAGGACACAAATCCAAACCATATCAGACCCTATTCAGATTTCACCAGCTGTATCTTAAATAGTGAAGTCACAGCTCTAGGATGTGCAACTTTGGTAGGCACTGGGCTAGAAAATTGTTGCAAAATGAGTTGAGCCACTGCTTTATTTTATTTGTAGATGAGCTAGCTGAGAACTAGAAATGTTTGACAGTAATTGTGAACTTTTCTGCAGAAGGAAATATAAATCATCAACCTCAGTTAAAACATCTCACACATATTGATTGAGCCAATATCATAGCCACTAAGCATGCCTGTTATTACTGCCAGAAATCAATTCTTTTGTATCTGGAAACATTACTCCTTTAATGACAGACTGTATAGAAAATTGATGCTTGGACATGTATCTGAAAGGCTATGCATTTTTGGTCAAGTCATTCTTTCTCATCTCTTCTGTGCAAGTTGAACCCAGCTCTGACTTTTTGGGCCCTTCCTGTGATGACTGCAGATTTCTATCATGGTACCTGTAACACTTTATTGCTATAATTGGTGTGGGTTTCTGTTAAACTGTGAGCAACTCATGGGCCTGGCTCTGTCTTATTTGCCCTGGTATCCCAGTGCCTGGCATAATGCCTTAGGCATAGCAGGCAGGAGCACATGCTCAATGAAGAAATGAATGAATAAACTGAACATATGATAAGTTCACATTGTTTTTTTTCCTACTTGATCTCATTGGGAAAAGAGCCCACAACTTCAAATTATTCCAGTGAATAAGACAATGTTGGGTGTATATTAAAGAGGAAAACTTTCAAGGCCTTTCTGTTTGCGAAACAGGCTTTGAATGCCAGGTGTGACTTAACAGCTGCATAAAGCATGTAGCATACATGTATGGGTGCTGACTCCCTTTACTCAGTAGACACAATGTACTCCTTAGGTAATTTGATCCATCTCAGTAAAATCTGCTTTCTACCCAGACTGAAGGGGGTTATGGTTAGTTACCATTATAATTCAGCATTTCTACAGTTTGTGTTTTCAAAGTACTGTGTTCTGCATTTTTAATGAGCTAGGCAGATGATAGGTAATGAAAGGGGGTTTTAGCTAGTCTCATATGTAGCTGGTATTCAATCAATTTTTGATGACTGCTTAATCACTGAGGTTAATTGGGGATCGGCTGGTATAAACTCATGGGAGGAAAGGCTGCCTGACTTTTACGTGGATGGAGGAGGTGTGGGAGCGGAGAGAGGAGAAGCTGGGAAACACATGGAGGTGGGAGAGGGAAGGAAGTAGGAATTCCTTCTGATGGGAGTGGAGCAGGCTTCTGAGTCTCTGACCCACTTCAGCAATCCTCAGGGCACTCTGGGGTTATATTCACATCATGTTGATTTGCCATGTGAAGGAGTAGATCCTTTGGGGTTGTAGCTACTAATGCTTAAGAACAAATTGTTTTGGGACTACTTTTATAAGTTTGGTGGTTAATTTTTAGCATTCTATTGATGCTTTACTTTTTTATTTTTTGTTTTTTGAGACTGGGTCTCATTCTGTCACCCAGGCTGGAGTGCAGTGGCACAATCTCAGCTCACTGCGACCTCTGCCTTCTGGGTTCAAGTAATTCTCTGCCTTAGCCTCCCGAGTAGCTGAGATTACAGGTGCCTGCCACCACACCTGGCTAATTTTTGTATTTTTAGTAGAGATGGGGTTTCACCATCTTGGCCAGGCTGGTCTTGAACTCCTGACCTTGTGATCCACCTGTCTTGGCCTCCCAAAGTGGAGGATTACAGGCGTGTGCCACTGCACCTGGCCCTATATCAGATTCTAAATGATGCTTTTCATATCACTGATTCTAAAGTTGAAAAATAATGCCAAAAAAATTTATATAAATTCAGGACATAAAAGCTGAATAATGATTTATTCTCCTAGGAGGTATTGAAATTAGAGACAAGAGAATTGTTTATCCTAAGGGTCCCTAATGGCAGGGCAGACTGAATATACAGTTGAGACATGGAGAGAGGGATAATTTAACTCCTCTTCCTTGGAAAAATCCATCTCCTCCCTGAAGCCCTGCTCAGTGTCTTGTTCTGGCCCTGTCAACTGAGAGATGGGAAATGTTTTGAGTGTGGGGATTGAGAGTGAGTGTTGTCAGCTTAAAAAAGAATAATGTATTAGGTCTGTATTAAGTGCTCTGTAAACCCTGTCCATCCCCTTTTTAAAATTATCAGATGGCATTTGTATATTTTGGTATTATTGGGCAATGGCCACAAATATTTGTCTGGAACACAACTTGGAAAGATGAAAAATTGAGAAGCTAAAAATATAGGCCCTTGCCAGCCATTGGGTTGGCTGGGAAAGTGTGGAAAAGCTCAGGAAAATGTCCTGCCATACACTCACTTCCTAGGTCATCATGGGCCTGGCAGCCCCGGCTAGCCTGGGGCCATATGTGAAGGCCAGTGGAGGGGTAAATTCAGCAGCCTGGAGTTCCCAGCCGAGCAGATTTCTCTCATCCTGGGTAGAGGCTTAAATCTAGTTGCCATACAGTATTTTGAGGATTAAGTGAGATAATGTCTGCAAAAGCAATCTACAGAGAACCTGGCACCCAGAAGATGCTCAAACAAAGTAGATTTTCTTCCTTGCTGTGACTTCAAAAGAGATTGTGGGTGTCTCAGGACACTGTGTCTCAGTTAATGGCTTTATGCCATGTGGGCATTCTACCTTTTTGAAGACACTGGAAGCTTGGACTGAAACTAACTCCAAATTCTTCCATGCTAGTTGAGATGATTCCCAGCTAGAGATACAGCTCAGTTTCCTCATTTGCAAAATAGAATGGTTCAGGGAAGTAATTTTGTGTCTTGAATAAGGAAACATAGTTCATATCATTTCCTCAGAGAGTGGTTGGTCTGGGTTTCAACTCAGAAGAGATCTATAATAACTCACATGGGACTGCTGCAATTTCTATTTTGAGCAGAGACCTTATCTCTGAGATATCCAAGCTAGGATTTCTTTAATGGTACCTTATCAACTTCTTGCAAATATTTCGTTGAGAACCCTAAAGCCGGGGAACACCATGGAGCCTTTGAACCCGACTGCTTCACTCTCCATCAGTATTTGCGTAATGTCAACAGAGTTCTCACCATTTGTGACCACGCTGTGGCCAGGCAATTCTCATGTCCCTGGCCAAAAGGCTAGTCCTCCTTGTCATCTATTCTTTTCAGTTCCTTACCCACCTACTGCACTCACACTCTCTCATTATGTTTTCATATTTAATCTCTCCTTCTCAACTGGATTCCATATGCGAGATTTAAAGTATACACAAGACTCCCACTGGGTTTGGGGCAGGGTTGTGGAGACAGCTCTATACCAACCCTACCTTGCCTCAAGCTTTCACATTCTCTTCTTCTCTCCTTTACAGAGACTTCTAGAGAGAACATCTATACTTGTTGACTCTTTTTACTTCCTGCTCACTCCTTAGGTCACTACCAGGCCAGCTCCTATCTCAACAGCTTGACAAACAGCTTATGCCAGGGTCATTCACCTTCCTTCACTTCTTGGCATGCTCTACACTGTTGACCGTCCCTTCTCCTCAAAACACTGTCTTTTTCTGTCTTCAGTGACATAAGACTCTCCTGGTTTCCTTCATCTTCTCTGACTGCTCACTTTCTATCTCTTTTGCAGTTTTATCCTGCTCTTCCCAGGTCAGTAAATATTAAAATACTCAAGGCCCAGTCCTAGATAGTCTTGTCTTCTTTTTTGTTTGTATTTTGATATGGAGTCTGGCTCAGTCACCCAGGTGGGAGTGCAGGTTCACTGCAATCTCCGCCTCCTGGGTTCAAGCAATTCTCCTGCCTCAGCCTCCTGATTAACTGGGATTACAGGTGTATGGCAGCTTGCCCGGCTGATTTTTGTATTTTTTGTAGAGATGGGTTTTCACCATGTTGGCCATGCCGTTCTCGAACTTGGCCTCCCAAAGTGCTGGGATTACAGGCATGAGCCACTGCACTTGGCTCTCTTCTCTTCTTATTCTATACTTCGTTCATGGCAAAAATGTTTCTCCAGCCCAGGTCTCTTCTCTGAGCTTTAGATCCATGTATCCAATTTCCCTCCTAAGACTTTCATTTGGAAGTTTCACATGCTTCTAAAACACAACACAGCCAAAACCAAACTCTTGATCCTTCCCCAATCTCTTGCTGTTCCTTATCTCACTGAAGGGCGTCACCAGCATTGTTAAGCATGCCAGAATTTGGAGTTACCATGACCTTTCCCTCTGCCTTACCCTTCACATTGAATTTTGCCTCCTAAACCTCTTTGAATCTGTACTTTTTCCCCTACTTCCACTCCCATTATCCTAGTCTAAGCTACCTTCACCTCTTCCTGGATAATCTTAAAAGCCTCTTTATTGGTCTATCTGCCACCATTTTGACCTCCACCTCCCACAGTGTATCCTGAGTGAGTTCTTAATCTGATTTTCATGCCTTCCCTGAGGTGTTTAAAATGTTTGCATGCCTTCCCATTATTTTAGGATGCAGTATTCCCTAACATGACCCCCTGTGCCTGGCCAGCTTTATCTCAAACCATGCTCTGCTTGGCTTTCTTTACTTAGCCACTGTGGCTTTCTTTCTGTCCTTTTTTTTCCTGCTATGCTTCCTCTCACCAATTGTTCTTTGTCCAGAATGTACTTACTTCTCTAACTTCCACCCTTTCTTCAAATCTCAGCTCAGTTAAGGCTTCCTCAGTGTTATCTTCCCTGACCTCTCTGACCAGGGCAAATCTCTGCCACATGGCCCTGGGTACTCCTCCTTTATGTGCTGATCACAGCTGTCATTTTATGTTTCATGGTGTCATTTTTTGGTTGAAATATATTTTTCATTGAATTTAGACTCCATCAGGGCAGGAACTGTGCCTGGTTTCCTGGGCTTAGAACCAGCACAGTGCCTAGTGCGTAGTAGGTGATCAGTACATGTACTTGTTAAATGAATGAACAAATACATATATAAATAAATACAGACATTTGTTTTCTGTCATTCCGTTGGCTCCTGCTTTCCCTCCTCCCCTCTCCCCCTCTCCCTCCCTCCTCCCCTTCCCCTCCCCTTCCCCTTCCCCTTCCTTCTCTTCTTTTTCTTCTTCTTCTTTCTTCTTTCTTTCTTTCTTCTTCTTCTTTCTTCTTCTTTTTTTTCTTCTTCCATGCCCTACTCTTTGTCCAGGCATCGGGACTTCAAATCATGGATTTGGTTTATACATCCAGTGCCACCACTGCGCCTGCTTCCTATTATGGATAGTGAAATGTGTGAGATGCTGAGTAGGCTTTAGATACTTCCTTTGTAATATATTTTGCTTTCCTGCAATAATTTTGTTATTATCAGTGTTCTATTCAGGAGTACAGGCTTAGGTAATAAGAGAGTACCTCCTGAGAAAGGGTGCTCCCTGGCTTAGAACAGTAAGACTATGACATTGGAGGGAACCTTTGGTAATCATTTAGTCTAATTTCTCAAGCAAGGCAGAGATTCTTTATGTACCACTTCTGACAGCTGATAATAGTTAGTGTTTATTGAGCATAGGCCAGTTATTGTCTTAAGAATATTTATACAGATGGATCCATTTAATCCTTAGTGACCATATGGACAAATACAGTTACTATCATATCCTTTTTATAGCTAAAGAAATAGTGGAATGCCTCATCTAAGGACATGCCTTATCTAAGTAAGTAGCATAGCCAAGGTGCAAGCCCAGGCAGTTTGGCAGAGCCAGAGATTTACACTGCTATGCTGTGCGGTGCGGTGCGGTGCAGTGCTATGTTATGCTGTGCTATGCTGTGCTACTTCTGTAGTTAGCCAGCCTTTATGTGAACACTTCCAGGGATGGGCACTCACTCTCTGGTGAGCTGATACTTAGGCTAAAGTTATCTCCTATAACTGAAAGCCATTTTCCCTAGTTCCAGCCTCTACAACTATACAAAATAGCCTGCTCCAACATCCATAGGACAGTTATTAAAATAGAACAGTTATTAAAATATTTTCAAATTCTAAGAGTAGTTTTTCTGTTCTTAAAAATAACATATGTTCATTGTAGAAAATTTGAAAAATCCAGAAAAGTATAAAGAAAATAAGAATCCTTGAGAAACTGGGAGAAAATAAGTATTAACTGCCAAGAGTCTATTAGCTTTATGTTATTGTTTTTAACATTCATATTTCATTAATGGCCCATATCAAACCTGTGGCCGACCAAAACACCTAGTTCTCTGTCAGATGACCTTCCATCAAGCCAGATTTTGTCTTTTTTTTTTTTTTGAGACGGACTTTTGCTCTTTTTGCCCAGGCTGGAGTGCAATGGTGCGACCTTGGCTCACTGCAACCTCTGCCTCTTGATTCTTTTGCCTCAGCCTCCTGAGTATGCTGGGATTACAGGCATGTGCCACCATGTCTGGCTAATTTTGTATTTTTAGTAGAGATGGGGTTTCTCTATGTTGGTCAGGCTGGTCTTGAACTCCCAACCTCAGGTGATCTGCCCACCTTGGCCTCCCAAAGTGCTGGGATTACAGGCATGAGCCACCGTGCACAGCCCAGATTTTGTCTTTATATAAAATTCTTTCTCTTTTTTCTTTTGAGAATGGAGTCTTACACTGTTGCCCAGGCTGGAGTGCATTGGTGCAGTCTTGGCTCACTGCAACCTTCACCTACCAGGTTCAAGCAATTCTCCTGCTTCCTGAGTGGCTGGGACTACATGCTTGTGCCACTATGTCTGGCTAATTTTTGTATTTTTAGTAGAGATGAGGTTTTGCCATGTTGACCAGGCTTGTCTCGAACTCTTGGCCTCAAGTGATCTGCCTGCCTTGGCCTCCCAAAGTGCTGATTTACAGGCATGTGGCACTGTGACCAACCATAAAATTCTTAATGTAAAATTTTACACTTATCTTTTTTAAACTGTATTTGTTTGTTTTGATTCTTCTGTCTTACTGAAAACTTTCCTAATCCAGATTCTGCTATCTAATGTTAGCCTTCCAGTTTCCAATATACTCTGTGATCTTGATAACAGGGCTTTTCAAACCTTTATCCCAGGCACTGATAAAATGCTAAGCCCCGTGATACATATTAGGAACCTCCCTGCAGGTTCACATGGGTCTATTTATCAGCCATTAATTTGGCTGCTGAAGAAAATACAAATCTGTATAACTGCATTTTCACTGAGCCCATATTTATTTTTCACCTTGTCTATGATGATTTCATGACTTAATGAAATACGTCACTAAAACTGGGTATGTTTCATCTATGGAATTTCTCAACTTTATTGGTATAGTAACTTTTTAAAAACAGGATATCATTTTCTTAGTGAACCTAGGCTGACTCTGAATAATTACTTCTTAATTTCTTTTTCTTTCTTTTTTTTTTTTTTGACACAGAGCCTCACTCTGTTGCCCAGGCTGGAATGCAGTGGCAGGATCTCAGCTCACTGCAACCTCCGCCTCCTGGGTTCAAGTGATTCTCCTGCTTTAGTCTCCTAAGTAGCTGGGATTACAGATGCCCCCCTCCCACAATGCCTGGCTAATTTTTTATGTTTTTAGTAGAGACAAGGTTTCACTATTTTGGCCAAGCTGGTCTTGAACTCCTGACCTCAAGTGATCTGCCTGCCTCAGCCTCCCAAAGTGCTGGGATTACAGGTGTGAGCCACCTCATCTGGCTATCACTTCTTAATTTCTAAGTGTTCACAAATCATCATCTAAATATGAATACTTCATTCTAGAACTTTCCTGGAAATCATACCAATCTGTTACTTCAGACTCTTCACTGCAGTTGAAATAGCCATATGCAGACATACTGGCCCTGACTCACATTTAATGGGGCTGAAGAAATGATCCCATGGGTATATATTGTCTTATTCTTTCTCCTTCAAGAGATCAGCTTCCTGTCAACATACAGGAAACTGGAAAGCTGCAGTCTGATAATATAGCCACTGACAGGAAGATTGTTGTTTAGATTGCTTTTTCAGATTTCTCAATTGAATAATGCTGGTGAAGGATGACTGCTTATTTTATTTATGACTTTGGATCAACTACAAGGGTATCTGACTTTACATAGTAGATGTGCTGCTTCAATGTTGCATATAAATTACTTTTTTTGTAAGTCAAATTCCACCTAAAATATACTACTCTGGGAGTTTACTTTTAAGGCCATCTTGTGGTGAGACATTTTATAAAGTCAAGAATTCTTTAGTGATTTATCTGTTTGCTTGGGTTTTAAAGACCAGGGTTGCTTAAAGCAAGGTGAAATTATACTATCTATTTCTTTAGTTTTAGAAAAAGTAGCCTACCATTATCTTTGAGGATGTCACCCTGAGCAAACAGGACTGAAAAGATCTTGGCCAGGCAGCCTGCAAATGAGGAGAAACCAGAGCCTCTACCCTAAGCCACACTCTCACCTCGCCATTCTCTGATGCACTCCTGCCAATGAAAGACCGCTTCTTTTGATTTTCCTGATTGATATTTTTTCATTTCTCAGTGGCCTTAATCAGTAACTCAAAGAGCATTCTCTGAGAGTCCTCCTGTCACTCAGCTGTCAGAAGCAGGGCTGGTGGCTCACTGGTGAGGCTTCGGTTATACTTTATGTTTTCTTCCCTTCCTTGGATTGGAGCTGTGTGAAGGCCAGAACCTCAGCTTGTTCACCTCTGTATCTCCATTAAACTAGCCGGAGCCTTCTGTGAAATGGGTTCTCACTACATATTCATAGACTCAATGCTGACTCCCAAACTTGAGCTGGAACCAACAGCAGGTGATATGATGGGCTCAGTCCATTTCCACCAAGGGGACTGTGACAGTTTGGACTGTGTCTTACTCTGTTGGTGCTGCTATAACAAAAATACCATAGACTGGATGGCTTATAAACAACAGAAACTTACCTCTCACAGTTCTGGAGGCTGGGAAGTCCAAGGTCTTCCTTGGTGCCGGCAGAGTCTGGTGAGGGCTAACCTTTGGTTTATGGATGGTGCTTTTTTTGCCATGTGTCCCATGGTGTAAGGGGGATGGCAGCTCTCTCAGACCTCATTTCTAAGGGGACTACTCCCATTCATAAAGGCTCTGCCCTCATGATCTAATTACCATGAAAAGGCCCTACCTCCAAATACTATCACATTGGTGATTACATCTTAACATATGAATTTTAGGGGCACACAAACATTCAGATCATAGCAGACTGGTTTTCTGGTTAAGATTCCCCTTGCCCCAGGGAACATTCTTTGACTCTGAGGCTCATTGGCCCTTAATGAAGATTTCTTTCTTAAGCTATTTATGTGTATGTGTGTGTGTGCTGTATATTTTATTCATATACATGTATAGCCTGCCTAAGTTTTATGTTTAATATGTCTCCAGATGAGGTACTGAACCTTAACTCTAACTTCAATCCCTTACCCTAATCCTAACCCCTAACTCTAATCCTGACCTTGATCCTAACTAACTAACCCTAACTCTGAAATCCCAGAGTCTAGGAAAGATTTCCTATTCATATCCAATCTTTAATAAATGTCTGCTTTTCATTATAAATATTATCATGATCCTGACATAATTAAGATAACCAGAAACTCAGGCAGACACAAATTTTGTTTATGCTGTGGTGTTCAATGAGAATTATACTGTCGTTTAGAATGAGTAGCCCTTGGCACTGAAAGAGTAAAGGTATTAAAATACCTTCATTATAAATATCTGTGTTTAGTACGCAACTGAGTATCTTATTGCAATGACAATCTATAGAAAGCAGTTGTGCTAACCTTATCAATTAATTGGAGTAGTCAATTGCACTAACACCACACCATTTGCAAATAAAGTGTGTTTACTTTAAGGTTTGTTCTCTTCCTAAGGGTTTCCAACCTCTCATAATCCTGATTTCTTAGGATAATTTTATAGGCAGCTTAAAAACCAAATAAATGAATCTTTAGTATAATCACAACCACTTAAAACTCCCCTCTGCATAATACCCTAGCTACAGAATTTGATGGGCTCAGTGCAAAATGAAAATGTGGTGCCGTCATTATAAAGAATTCAAGATGGTGACAGCAGATAATTAAACCAAGTGTGGGGCTCTTCTAACCATGGGATCTTCTGAGCACAGTTTGCACAGCCATGACACTGGCCCTGCTTAGTTACAGGTGAGGGAACTGAAGTCCAGGAAGGCATAGCAAATTGCCGCCATCCCACAGCTGATGAGTCCTAGAGACGTAGCTGAAAACCTGGTTCCTGGACCCCTGGCCCACTGTTCTCTTCTGTCTCAGACTTTTCCCATCACCTGGAGTCATCACAGAGAGGCAGCGGGGGTATACCCAGTGCTGTGAGCTGGACATTCTATCCTTAGTACATTTCTTTAGCTGTTTCGACCCCTCAGCCTGATTTCTTAAACCCACACCTGAACTTGTTTGCATGCAGCTTCTCCTCATTGTCAGCCTGACTGGTTTTCCTAAAAACACTGGGGAGAGGATTTGCAAGGTGCTGGTGGAAAGAAAGCTAATTAGGGACATATTGCAGTTTGGATTCCTCTCCTTTGCTCTCAGTAGCAAAATGGATGTATTTTTTCACCCTGAGTTTCTCCTCTCTTCCCAAACCTAACATATACTAATTCCTAAGGGCAAGCCTAAATGTCTCTGGTAAAACAGCCTAGGGACAGGCTCTTGAATAGGTTGAATACTATTAAAGACAGAGTAAGAAATTCCATTTTGAGAATTTCTCAAATAAAAAAAATTCATGACTTTAATCCCTGGGAAATCAGTTTCCCAATCTCCTGCACCACCTTAATTCATCCCCATCTTGAATTAACCATGTCTGCTGTGTGCCAGAATTCCGTGGACTTGAGAATTTGATAAAGAATTCTATTTCCTTCTCCCCAGAGGCTGGAGGAATTTAGACCCCTTTATTGTGCTAGAGTCCCCAAAGCTGCAGACACTGCATTAACTTCAGAACTTGTCAGAGACTGTCCCTTTGAGAAGGCAATGCTGCTGCTGTGAGATTGCTGTCTGTTCTGGCCCAGCCTCACATCTAGCCTACAGGCTGGATTTTGAGCTTATTAATAAAATACAAAGAAGCCCCAAGAAACCCTTGATTCAGTGAATATAAGAAGAGCGAGTTTTACAACCAAAAAAGGGGAAAAATGGAAAGAAATTCACGTGGTCCCCCACAGCAAATGAAGAAACAATTTCAGAGAGGCTTGAACGGAATCTTATAAAGTCATTTACAGTCCTTCTCCTTCTCCCCAAACTTTTAGAATGGACTCAAAGCCCAAGCCATCAACACAGTATTGGTTTCACACTGTCAACAGGCAACATTGCTGAGAGTTCTTTCTTCTGACAGTAAGCACTCAGGGGACACACCCAGCAAATGAAAGCCACAGTTGAGGGTAGATGAAATAAAGATACAAACAAAGGCATAGACAGACTTCAGCAATGATATAAAACAAGCTGCTAAGGACCAAATGTAAAATACAGACACACCTGATGTGGCCACGAGGAGCTGAGTGAAAGGATCATGTCAGTTACCAAGGAGGGCTTTCATTGGGAGGCATTGTTGTAAGCATAGTTTTGAAGGTGATCTGAGAGAAGGGACCTACCTAGGGAAAAAGGAGGGCAATCCCTCAGGGTTTATCTAGTCAACAAACTCTGCTTTTTCTCTTAATGATTCTATTTCATCTGTCACACCTCTTGTTGCTGTGGTCTAAATAATTCAGACCGTTCTGTCTGCATAGATGTAATCTCTCAAAAATCCTTGTTTGGCTTTGCAGGTGTTTATAGTTTCACTGTAAAGTGCCTCATTTTTTTAAACATAGAGTGTGAATGTATAATGTGCAGATTTAATTCTGGATAAAAATGCCAAGATGTGGACTACGCTGCCTCCTTCTAGTAATTACTCATTTCTGACAAAAAAAAGTAGGAGGCTTAATTTACCTCTAGGGCAATTTAAAATCACTATTGCCAGTTAATTCATTCCCAACCCTGTTCCCCAAACAGGTTTGTTTTTCCTTTCTTATCTCAGTCCTTGTTTTAAAAGTTGTATATCTTTTCTGATTCATGTATATCTTTTCTACATGGCTGTGTAGGCATTTAGTTAAAGTTAGTCTGGATAAAGTTAACACTTTCCTCTGAAGAGAAATATGTTTTGTCTTTCTGGGACTATGATGTTAGAAAAGAGCTGTAGATTACATTCTATAAATGTGGGCAAATTTCATATGCATTCTATGCATGTCTCTATCAGTACCTTCCCTACTGGTAAGCAAAAAACTTTCTGTATCTATTGATACAAGCGTCAATTAAAGCAGGAATTTAGACTCCATTCATGGGATTATAAGTCATTAAGCTTCTTGGATCTGATGGACAAAATGATGGGTGGGAGAAACCTCCTGTTACTTCATAGAACACGATAGCTCTGTATCATTTCACTAAGAGGATTTAAAAGTTGGTTTAAAACAGCTGTTAGAATGATTCCCCCTTTCTTAAGGCACTCATTAGAAAATAAAACCAGATATAATTAACAAACAAACCTATCTGCCTGCTGTTCTGACTTGTTATAATAAGTGTTATTTCTACTTACAAATAGTATCCTGTCAGCATCCTGCTGTTTCTTTAATAAGACTTCTGTATTGGGGGAAAAAAGGTCTGCATTAAAATTAAGCCTTGACTTGTCTCTATCCTTTCCTTGCTCGTCTGCATTCAGATCCAATTTGCTTCGAGGTTGAAAGGAACTAAAGTGTCTAAGCCATCTCCAAGAGGGAGAAGAGGGACTTTTCTGCTCCTAGAATTGGCTGAAGGAAGAGGCTGCCACGAGGCTTGGACAGGCACCCTCATTTCCTTGCTATTGGGCCTAGATGACCCCTGTAGCCAGCAGAGTAGGTGAAAACCCCTTCTGCTTCCTGGGGTTAGTTTTCCAGGTGAATTATGATGTTCTAATACTCTGGATAAGTTTCAGAGGCTCATGGGAGTGGACAAATCTAGAAAGGACTTTGGCTCCAGAGCTTGTCTGTGGGTTTAGTAAGAATGGCAGGCTGAATGACATAACTGGGGAGTTGCTGAGGTGGCAAATACAGCAGCAAAGATAATGCTATGTGATCAAAATGTTAGGGGATTATGGGTTTTCTTCTTTGGACTCTTAAAATCAGTTTTTTTTAAATTCTGGAAAACTTCGAACATATACAAAAGAAGGCAAAATAAAAATAAACTCTCCCCAGGTGCAGTGGCTCATGCCTATAATCCCAGCACTTTGGGGGGCTGAGGCAGGTGGATCACCTGTGATCAGGAGTTCAAGACCAGCCTGGCCAAAATGGTGAAACCCTGTCTCTACGAAAAATACAAATATTAGCCTGGCATGGTAGTGCATGCCTGTAATCCAAGCTTACTCAGGAGGCTGAGGCATGAGAATCACTTGAACCCAGTAGGCGGAGGTTGCAGTGAGCTGAGATTGTATCACTGCACTCCAGCCTGGGCAATAGAGTGAGACTCCGTCTCAAAAGCAAAACGAAATAAAACAAAACAAACTCTCATGCCATCACTCATTTTCAGTAATTATTTACTGATACCTTGTCAACCTATATCCCTACTAATTTCTTCCTCCTGTATTATTTTTGAAGCAAATTCAAGACATCATATCATTTAATCTATATTTTAGTTTGCATTTTTAAAAACTAAAGACTTCTTTTTAAAAATATAACCACAATATCACAAATATGCTTAAAGTAATTAATAATTGCTTAATGTAATCAAATATACCTGATTTAAATTTTCAGTTGTCTCATGAACAAATTTTTAAAATAGTTTGATTATGACTCAAAGTCCTACAGTAGGACTGGTTGATATGTTTATTAAGTCTCTCTTTGCCTCTTTTCAAAATAAACTGTTTATTTTGGAATAATTGTAGATTTATAGAAAAGTTGCAGACATAGTACAGAGAGTTCCTGTGTACTTTTCACCCAGTTCCCCTTATATTAGCATCTTACATAATTACTGCATACTTGTCAAAACTGAGGTAATCATTGGTATATTACTTTATTACTTTATTTATTTTTTTATTTTTTTAAGAGATGGGGTCTTGCTATGTTGCCCAGGCTGGAGTACAGTGGCTATTCATAGGTGCAGTCCCACTACTGACCAGCACGGGATTTTTGACCTGCTCGGTTTCCTACCTGGGCCAGTTCACCCCTCCTTAGACAACCTGGTGGTCCCCCGCTCCCGGGAGGTCACCATATTGTTGCCAAACTTAGTGTAGACACCTGATTGGCATAGTGCACTACAGCCCAGAACTCCTGGGCTCAAGCGATCCTCCCACCTCAGCCTTCTGAGAAGCTGGGACTACAGGCACGTGCCACCACGCCCAGCCATTGGTATATTCCTATTAACTAGCCTATAGACTTTATTCAGATTTCACTAGTCTTTCCCTTGATGCCATTTTTTTCTGTTCCAGGGTTCAATTGAGGAGACCACAATACATTTATTATTAGTCATCATGATGCCTTGGACTCCTCTGTTTTTTGCATTATTCAGTCTTGTTTTTCATGACCTTAACAATTTTGAAGAGTACTGGTCAGATATTTTGTAGAGGGTCCCTCAATTTGGATTTGTCTGATGTTCTCTTATGATTAGACTAGGGTTTTGGGTTTGGGGGAAGAATACCACAGATTTTTCTCATAGAATAAAGTTTCCTACTCATGGCCTTATATCTGGGGGTACAGATGTCTGGGGGTACAACATGACTTTAAGTCTCCTTAATCCACCTCTCTTTCTCTATCTCTTTCTCTTTATTTTTTCCTACTGCAAGTTACTTGCTGAATCCCTTGGAGGTTTTTGGTTGATAAAAGAAAAAACTTGGCTGGGCACAGTGGCTCACACCTGTAATCCCAGCACTTTAGGAGGCCGAGGCAGGTGGATCACCTGAGGTCAGGAATTCAAGATCACCCTGGCCAACATGGCAAAGCCCCGTCTCTACTAAAAATACAAAAATTAGCTGGGCACGGTGGTGGACACCTGTAATCTCAGCTATTTGGAAGGCTGAGGCAGGAGAATTGCTGGAACCTGGGAAGCGGAGGCTGCAATGAGTTGAGATTATGCCAATCCACTCCAGCTTGGATGACAGAGTAAGACTCTGTCTCAAAAAAAAAAAAACACATACACATACACATACCCCATGAAGAGGTATACAAATAGATTTTCAATATTAGAAAGAGAATACACTGTCTTAGTCCATTTTTGTGTTAGCCGTGACTGGGTAATTGTTACAAAAAAAAAAAAAAAAAAAGGGAGGTTTATTTGGCTCACGATTCTGGTGGCCAAAAAGTCCAAGGTGGGGCAGCTGCATCTGGTGAGGTCCTCATGCTGCTTTGACGGGGAGCAGGCTTGTGCAAAGAGATCACGTGGCAAGAGAGGAAGCAAGAGAGAGAAACTGACGAAACCAGACTCTTTTTTTAACAGCCTGTAACTAATCCGTTCACACAAGAATGAGAGCTCATTCATCCCTCTGGAAGGGCATTAATCTATTCATAAGGGATCTACCATCATGACCCATGGCTCCCTCTAGGCTTCACCTCACAATACTGCCACATTGGGGCTCAAACTTCACCAAGGGTTTCAGCAGGGACAAAGCACATTCAAACCATAACATGCACCAAGACTTCAGGGAATTCTTACAAATGGACACTGGGGATGATTAAAATCTTCTTACATGGGCTCTGACTAATCAGAGTCCTCAAGTTTTCACATGGCTGGATAATAGCACAAGCAAAAAAAAAAAGAAAAAAAACAATCGTCTCCCCCGTGACCACAGGGCTTTACATTTTCCCATGTGTCTTTGCCTGTATTACCTAATGTTATTGTTGAAATACTTGCAGGTAAGATAGGAAGTATCACCTTCGCTCTGATAAGGAAACTGAGAAGGCTTAGAGAGGCCCTATGGCTTTGTCGTATGGCCAGTTAAGGCTGGAAATGGGATTAGGATACAGGTGTCCTTTCTTTGCATACCGTTGTCAGATAAGATTCAGGCAGATGCCATCTGGGATCAACCTTTGAAGGCTTTTTGATATCAAAGTATCAAACACCTCAGGATGAGTGATTAAAATTAGAATTTAATAGTATAGCCCCAAGCTTCTCATAGTGAACAGCTCAAATGTTGATTTGGAACACTTGTGCTCTAAATCTGGCTTAATGTCGCTATACCAATAGATACATTTAATAGCAAGCCTGGGGAGGCCAGAGAACACATTCTCTTTTGCTTTGACTACTGGGGTTGGGGAAGCAGCTCTGATCCTCTCAGCACATGGTCTTGGTCATAAGGACCAACAACTGGCCATGTCTTATTACAGTTGGTTCCTGGAGGTGCTCCTTGGCTTCCAGCCTCCCCAGGGCAGGGTCACACTTGGAGCACACATAGCCCAGCATTCTGAGGGCAGAATGGTACTTCTGAATCAAGCCCTTGGTAGCTCTCATCATAAATGTGGAAGCACATTTATAATTGCAAAACATGCAAGGCAAGGGGATGGAGAAAGAAATAAGAGTGAGTCACCAAGGCTCTCCTGAAAGAAAAATCCAGCACTTAAACATACCTTGACATCTCACATGTAGTCTACCTCTGGTAGGTGAAGATGCTGATACCTGAGTGCTACTGTGATGGGGTCCTCTTATTAATAGAGCCATTATTGTAATATGGATGAAAAGCTCAGGCTAATGAGAGTGACTTTGAATATACCTTTAGTTTTACAAGGAGGATCTATTGCTCTTTCCCTTTGCTTGGTCCATGGGCAGGCAGTGCAGTTTAATGATGCTTCATACACAGTGTGCCTCAACCGTGGTAAGGCATTTCAAGGAAACTCTAGTTGGGCTTTTGTATTGTTGGGCCATTAATATTTTTAATGGTGACAATAAAAGCTGGAAGAACTCAAATCTCAGCAAGGATTTTTCAAGAGATGGTGTAATAATGAGGGAAGCCGAGCCCTGGGTGGTAGGGCCTCCAGGCTCTTGCTTTGCTCTTGGCTGGCTCTATATCGTTGATCTTGCCACTTAACCTCACTTTCTGTGTTCCAGAGGAATGTGCAGGTGAAACTCTCCTTGACCTGCCTAGTAGGTAAGTTTGAGAAACAACAGATTGGGAATGTAGAAGGTGGGGGGGAGTTTGAAACAAAGAGAAAAGGGGAAAACAGATTACATTTTGAAAACAGAAATTACTTAATAATAAGCAGTGACAGAATGCCTGAACAGTGGAGTTTTGTAGGCAGAGTGAAGGTTTATATGGCATTTAAAATTTGTTTTTTTTTCAGTGAGCACAGGCTATTTGAGGGAGTTGAGAGAAAGGAGAAAAGGTAAAGAAATCTAAAGTGTCAAGAATAATCTATGTAGAGGTTTCTACCAAAAATTCTACTGATTTACAACTCTTCCTACTTACAGGAAACAGATCTTTCTATTAGGATTATTCACACCATGTCTGTTTTCCACACTGTTGCATAGTGCGAGCTTTCTTCACCCACCCCATTTCCCCAGCAATTGTTAAAAGCTCAAAAAGCAAAGCCATTTAGATTGTTGGCTCTCTGAGGCCTTAGAACAATGAATGACCTAATTTTTTCCACAAGTCCTGTTGCTGAGCCTGTGTGTCTCACCTTTTTAGCTGGCTTATCTTGGGGACCTTATGAAATGGTGTGCCTAAGAATAACCTAGTGTTTTGAAAACAAATAGACTAAGTCTTATGTGAGCCTCTCATGAAGGGCGTTTCAAATTCCCTCTTGGAAGCTTGAGCTTGGATCAGAGTCATTGGTATTTCGGGGTCATCTGCTGAGTTTTGTTTCCCCCCTACCCCCTTTTGTGAGGATCCTGCCTCCCCTGACCTTCCTCATAGTTCCAGATGACACCTGGATCATGGCAAAATGTGGACACCCTGGTGAAGACCCTGAATCTGGCCAGAGAATGTGGCTCTCCATTCAGCCCAGGGTACTGAAGGTTCCTGGCTGGGTGAGGAGAATGATTAATCTCATGAGAGTCAGCAGGGTCAAAGTTGCTTCTGCCTGTCATAGATCAAACTCAGATCTTGCTGGGCTAAGGGGGTTAATACATCTGAAGTGGCTTAGCAACTACCCCCTCAGTGTTTCTTGTCCTTTTGTTCTTGAGGATGCTGTCTCTGACAAATCCTGACTCATCCTCCTGGGGGGACAGTGTGAGGATTGCAGATGCTTACTTGGTCACACTTCTGTTGCCAGATGAAAACCCGTGTCTGTTCCCATTCCTCACCTTAGTAGAAATCTTTGCTTCTAGTCCTTTCCAGGGCTTATACTCATTGCCAGGTCACTTTCCATGATGGTTCAACTTTCTAGAAGATTCATTGGTGACATCTTGGTCCTGTTTTGAACAGGTCTTACAGATTCCCTCTTGGGAATACACACTTGCTAAGGAAGTGAAGGAAGTGGCTTGGAATGGAAAGAGCACTGGCTGGGGAGTCAGGAGATGGGATTCTAGTCTCAGCTCTGCCTCTCTCTTTATGACCTAGGAAATGCTCTTTCTGTTCCAAGGATATTATTTTCCTTACTTGTAAATTGAGGGGTTAGTCTACTACTAAGAGGATCTCTAAAGGCCTATGCCAGAAGAAGTATAACATTGATCTGGTGAAAAAGGTGAACAACTTGTAGCATTCTGCAAATATGCTGTATGTTTGTGTGTATAACTGCAAATAGGTCTGAGAAAAAGAAGAAACTGAAAAAATAAACTTCTTAACTATTCTCACGTCCATTATTTTATTGCACAGAAATCAATTATTTGTAATGGAGTTTTACTGCGTGTGAACAAGGAGGGAAAACTCTTCCTGTATTGGTCTACTGGGTCTAGGCTTCTGAAGACCACCAGTGGCCATTTTATCACCTGTAAGTGTTATCAAGACAGCCTGTGAGGGCTGCAACCATGGGGATTTGTAAGCTGCTGGCTATTTTTTTTTTTTTAACAATAGTGATGGTTTACCAAAATTTGTTCTTTCTGAAAGTTAGCTATACAAAGCTGTTATTTATTTATAAGTGTAAGATAGTAAAAGAGATAGAACACTACCTTAAACCAGATGGAGCTTGGGCAGATGCTGGCCAAGATTTGCTTCCACCAGTGGCCCTTGCAGGCTAAGCCTCCAGCCTCCGGGACAAAGGCAGGCAATTATGTTAAATCACACAAGACAGAGTGGCAGTTCAGTAAGGCATGCAAAATGGATTGAAAGTAGCGAGCTACTTAATTGTCAGTGGTGATCCCAGGCCCAATGGCTGCAGAGATAAAGAATAAGGATTAACTCTTATAATGTGCCCCACTCCTTCTAAAATACTTTTTCTGTGGGAAGCACAATACACACATTTCAGCTTATTACAATTTTCCAATTAGTATTAACTCATTAGTCCAGCATGAGTGGGTTTGGAATTTTCAGCCCAACAATCATGCAGTGGCACGAGGGTCTTCATAAACCTCCCGTAATCTCACCAAAATGTCCAAGATTACCCCTTCCTTTGCTTTAATTAGAAAACTGGATTGTAAATCAGAATAAGAATATGAAATTGACTTTTATCTCTCTTACTAATTCCATCACCTGGAACAAGCCACCTAATCTATTTGGAATTCAGTTTCTGCAACACCACCGTTTTATGTTTACATCTGTAAAGATGTCCACAGTATATATTGTTAGGGAGAAAAATCAGGTGATAAATAATTCATTTATGCATTAGTTCACTTTGCTACAGTAATCATGAACCCCCCCAAGTCTCAGTGGTTTATAATAATAATGTATTCCTCTTTTATATATGTATGTTAATGGCTACAGTAATCTGCATTTCAGCTCCTTGTGTCTGCTTATTCTGGGACCCAAGTTGAAGAAGCAGTCTCCTAGTCATGGCAGAGAGAAAGAGCAAGAGAGCTCAGAGAAACACACAATGGTTCTTTAAACTTCCGCTCTGTCGTGATGTATGTGACATCCACCACAGGCCATTGGCCAAGGCAAGCAACATGTTGGCCATGATGATAGGGTAGGGATATATATTCTTCCCACAGAAGGCACTCCAAGTCATTTGGTAACGAAAGGTTTCATTAACTCTCCTATAGGAAAGGGGAGCAAATAGTTGGGAATGATAACATATCACAATATATTTACCTGTAAATACAGATATGTATAGAAAAAAGTCTGAAATGTTATCTGTTAAAATATTCTTAGGCAAAGAGATTTGAAAACATATGTTCACACAAAATCTGTGTGTGAATGTTAATGGCAACATTACTCATAATAGCCCCCAAGTGAAAACAACTCAAATGTTCAACAAATGACAAATGGATAAATAAAATGTGGTGTATCCATACAGTGGAATGTTGTTCAGGCATAAAAAGGAATGAAGTACTGTTACATTCCACAATATGGATGAGCCTTGAAAACATTGTGCTAAGTGAAAGAGGCCAGACAGAAAAGACCACATACAGTACTACTTTATTTTTATGAAATGTCCAGAATAGGGAAGTCCATAGAGACAGAAAAATAGGCTGGGTATGGCGGTTCACGCCTGTAATCCCAGTACTTTGGGAGGCTGAGGCAGGCGGATCACTTGAGGCCAGGAGTTTGAGACCAGCCTGGCCAACATGGTGAAACCCTGTCTCTACTAAAAATACAAAAAAGAAAAAATAATTAGCTGGGCATGGTGGTGCGTGCCTGTAGTCCCAGCTACTCTGCAGGCTGAGGCGGGATAATTGTTTCAACCCAGGAGGCAGAGGTTGCAGTGAGCTGAGATCACACCACTGCACTGCAGCCTGGGCAACAGAGTAAGACTCTATCTCGAAAAAAAAAAAAGTAGATTAGTGGTTTCCAGGGTGTTGGGATGATAGGTAGGGGGGGTTTCTTTGGAGTGATGAAAAAGTTCTGGAACTAGATAATGGTGATAGTCACACAATCTTGTGAATATACTGAAGCCCCCAAATTGCATACTTTAAAACAGTGAATTTTAAGGTATGTGACCTATATCTCAATTAAAAAAAATTCTCAAAAGTTGTTGGATGTAGGATTGTAGATAATCTTCACTCCTTCTTGTATATGTTTTTATGCTGCCTGAATTTTTATGATGGACTAGTATTATCTTCTTATTCAGAGGAAAGAATGAAGATATTCTAATTGGGAAAGAAATAAAAATATTGGTTCTACAAAATAAAGTTCCCTTGCACATTCGTTAGAATGCAATCCATATACCTTAATCTCAAGTACTTGCAAGTTAAAATTTTGAACCATCCTTGAGTTAAGCACTTAAAAAATCATCACTTTTCTCTATAATTAACCTGGAGAAGTGCAATGGCAATGATAAAAATATCTGAAATCAGGAAAATGTGAAAATGAGATCAGAAAGGAGTATTTGTGGTTAACACTAATCTATTTCATAGGGAAAAATGTTTTTCCAGAGTCAGAGTCAGAATCAGTCAGTAGCACAACAGCCTCTGCATTCTTGTTTCTTCCCTTAGGAAAAGTCAAAACCACAACTTCATCTCTTAGTTCTACCATCAGAAAATTATGAGCTTAATTAAGTCTTTTGGCCAAGGGTCCCCTTTCAATTTTGAGTGAACATGAGAACTAATATCCTAGTCAGGAAACGTGTTTTTCAGTTCTGGATTGTGGGTGGAAGTAAAAGATAGAGGGCTGGGTGTGAGGTGGTCCAGGAAGAGTGAGATGGAGATGCAGGCCAGAGTGGTCAAGCTGACATCAGTGTGGAACGTATGGGTGTCGGTAGTAGGGACTGATGAGTCTGAGAGGGTTAGAGTTCAGACATTTAGACCAAACTGAGGGCTACAGATGCAATCCAAGCATCTAGCCTACCCACCGAGCAGGAATTCCTTCCAGGACACCCCTGGTCTCTTGGTAAGCAATTTTGGTAAGGAGCAATTCCTTACCAAAGGAATTCCTTACCAAATTGCTGCTTGGTAAGCAGCAATTCCTTCCAGGACACCCCCATAGTTCTTGGTAAGCCATTTGGTTTTTTGGCAGAGTTGGGCTCTATTGCCCAGGCTGCAGTGCAGTGGGGGCAGTCTCGGCTCACTGCAACCTTTGTCTCCCGGGTAGTTGGGATTACAGGCATATGCCACCACGCCTGGCTAATTTTTGTATTTTTAGTAGAGACGGGGGTTTCACCATGTTGGCCAGGGTGGTCTTCAACTCCTAACCTCAAGTGATCAGCCTGCCTCAGCCTCCTAAAGTGCTGGGATTATAGGCATGAGCCACCATGCACCCAGCCTCAGTAAGCAATGTTAAAGGAGGTGAGTAAATAATAATGAAAAAGCTATTAGAAGTCCAACAGCTCAATAGGTATGAAATATATCCTACTAAACAGGCACAGCCTCTGCCTACAACAGATTTAGAGTAAAATATGACAGATGTGAGAGACCAACATGCAATCAGCAAAAAATTGGTACTTAGAAGAGTTGTACTGAGGTGTAGGTGGGTACCAGCACATATCTCTAGAAAGGCCACAGTTCAGGTTCTTTACAAATAGCACACCATAATGTAATTGTCCCACACATTGCAGTTAGTCCCCGTTTTGATCTGAGAGGTCAAATGAAACTTAAAAACAAAAACAAAACCAAGCCCATGACCTAGCACAATTCTGTTAAATGTTCTTTGACCAGGAGCATTCATACACGATGCAGTGATGTAGCCTATTACTCATAATTTATTTTTTGAACAAGTAAAGGGCAGAGAAGTTGTCCTCCTTTACAACCTTGGCAGGAAAACACAAAGTCTCGCTATACTCTTCTTAAAGTGACTTCCTGAAGAACAAAACCAAATCCAAAAACAGCACTGTGGCTCAGACCATTTTTGTCTGGCATTCTCATATAATATTATGCTAATTCTAATCTGCAACACAGATTACATTAGCAAGATGTAGCAAGAAGCAATCAATGTTTATAAAGTGTGTTTTCTTTTTAGCCCCACCTGACACTGTGCCCCAGAGGTTGCATAGACCTGTAGGTAGAACATTAGAGATGGCTTAATATGCTGCCGGAATGCCGAAGCTCTGCATTATAGTGCTATTATTAAGCCCAGATATTATGCAATGGCTCCCGTAATTTTCCTGTACCTAATAAAGTG
This sequence comes from Cacajao melanocephalus, assembly GCA_963573385.1. NCBI lineage: Eukaryota > Metazoa > Chordata > Mammalia > Primates > Pitheciidae > Cacajao > Cacajao melanocephalus. The sequence goes on from CAUYLG010036220.1 coordinate 41,627, forward strand.
ACTTTGTAAATATGCTTAAAAAATTTTTTTTGACCAACCCAAAGCATATCCATATACTAATGTGAATGCATTCCTTGTTTCAAATCTAAGGTAAAAAATCTTTCAGTTTTTTTTTTACAGTTTAATTGTGGTAAAGAACACATAACATGAAACTTATCACCTTAACCATTTTCATGTGAAGTCTTTAGATATTGATGCTAATCTGGAAAAGGGCAACTTTCATAGCTGAGGGCATATATAGTGGTTTCATTCAATCACCTTAAACTGTGTCTGACACACAGTAGGCTCTCAACAAATGTATATTTTTAAATGACTGAATGAGTAAAACACAATCAGGGTATATAGTCTAAAAATTCCCTGCATACTCCTCCCTCACAGTAGGACAGGTTATATGAACCAACTACCTTTTTCCTGACTTCTTTTGTCATGAATGACAGATGAAGCTTAAGTAAACTGTGTGGTTTGTGATCACAGATTAGAATTTTGTGTGCATGAGGCTCATTGGCACAAAAGTATCAAATCTGTGATTTCTGAGAGCATTTAGTACCTGCCAGATACACTTGATTAGATGGGCTTGTGCTTTCTTAATCAGCCACTCCTCAATACTTGTGTAATCAAACCAACCTCAGTGTGGGGTGCTGGGACTAATACAGAGGACAGGGAAGGGTACAGGGCAGAGTGTGAGAAGGCGCTAGCATCAGAGAGCAGAGAGGTAGACTGAGCAAAAGGTCTCAGTTAACACGGAAACACCTCAGACAGTGGTTTTCCATTAGAACTGCCCGAGAAGCTGTAGAAACTACCCTATTCCTGAGCCTTTCTCCAGATCAGTCAAATTAAAGTCTCTTGGGTGGTGGGAAGTAGTGGAGCCAAAACACAGGTAGTTTAAATGCTCCATCAGGTGATTCTAAGGTGCAACCTTGATCAAGAACCCTGCTCTGGGTTGTCCAATTCATTCCTTGTTAGAAGAGAGTGAGATGGATTCAACCTGTGAAATTCCTGTCAGTGGATAACAGTGGTTTCCAAACTTGTCTACACATTGGAACCATCTGGGGAGCTTTAAAAGCTGCCTATGCCTGGGCCCCACCCTAGCGATTGTAATTAAGTGGATCTGGGGTGTAGCCTGCACTACGGAATTAAAAAAAAATCCCATAAATGATTCTAATATGTAGACAGGAAAAGGTAAGACAAACAAGATGTGTGATGGATGCACTGGATAGCAATAAGTTAACTTAAGCATACCACGAGAATGACCCTACCGTCTTAAGATGAATGTGTGTTGGGAGTTCTGAGCTCAGGAATCTGGAAGTGACCAACCTGGAGAGTCATTCCTTATATATGAGGAACATCTGAACCCTCAGCCCATCCCGTGGAACGCAGGCCATACAGGGGATTGAGGCCCTTTGTTTTTGGTTAAATGAAGATTGCCAAGTGGAGGTTGTTAGGGAAAAAGTGCTAAGTGAAAATGCGACATAAATTGCATGCTTTTGACAAACAGTAGCAGTTCTCCTGTCTAGCCTGCTACCACTGGACCACTCCGTATGTAAGTCCCCTCGATAAACTCTATGTCTTGTTCATTGGCTCCAGCTCTGTTCATTGGCCTCTCATACATGGTACTGTCCCTTTTGAAGTCAACAGGGGTCGGGGATGACACATGGTTAGGAATACAGAATCTTTCTTTTTATATGTATATATATATTTTATTGCACTTTAGGTTCTGATGTACATGTGCAGAACATGCAGGATTGTTGCATAGATACATACATGGCAATGTGGTTTGCTGCCTCCATCCCCCCGTCACCTATATCTGGCATTTCTCCCCATGTTATCCCTCCCCAACCTCCCTACCCCTTGCTGTCCCTCCCCTAGTCCCCCCCCACAGACCCAGTGTGTGATTTTCCCCTCCCTGTGTCCATGTGTTCTCATTGTTCAACACCCGCCTATGAGTGAGAATATGCGGTGTTTGATCTTTCTTTCTTGTGTCAGTTTGCTGAGAATGTTGATTTCCAGATTCATCCATGTCCCTACAAAGGACACAAACTCATCATTTTTTATGGCTGCATAGTAAGGAATGCAGAATCTTTAGTCCCATCCTAGATTTACTAAACCAGAACCTGCTTTAAAAATTCTTCTGGTGGTAAAATACACATAACAAATTTACCAGCTTAACCATTTTAAGTATATAGTTTTCAAGTGCTAAGCACATTCACATTATTGTGCAACCATCCTCCAGAGAACTTTTCATGTTGCAGAAGTGAAATTCTGTACCCATCAAACAACATGTCCTTCTCCCTGCAGATCCTGGCAACCACCGTTCTACTTTCTGTCTTTATAAATGTGACTATTCCAGGTACCTATGTAAGCAAAATCATACAGTATTTGTCTTTTTGTGGCTGGCTTATTCCGCTTAGTACAATAGCCTCAAGGTTCATCCATGTTGTAGCATGTGTCAGAATTTCCTTCCTTTTAAAGACTGAATTATATTCCATTGTATGTATATACAACAGTTTGTTTATCCCTTCACCTGTTGGTGTGCATTTGAGTTGCTTCCACCTCTTGGCTATTGTGAATAGTGCTGCAATAAACATGGGTGTTACATAATAACTCTTTGAGAGCCTGCTTTCAATTTTTGTGTATACCCAGAAATGGAATCAAGGAATCATATGGTGATTCTATGTTTAATTTTGAGGAACTGCCACTCTGTTTTCAATAGCAGCTATACCATTTTACATTCCCATCAACAGTACACAAGGGTTCCAACTTCTCCACGTTCTCACCAACGCTTGTTATTTTCTGTTAAAATCGTGTTTTTAAATAGTGGCCACCTGCACTTTAACCATTTCTCCAGGTGGTCATATTTGATTGAAGTTTGGGAAGCTGCTCTACTGCCCAGGCTGGTTTTCTGGCTGGCACAATGCCTCCCTCACTGCACATTCTCCCATATTTAATAGCATTGATTATGGCACTGCCTTCCCAATGTTTGTTTGGCTTTTAATTTTTACATAAATAACCACTGTGACTTAAGCCTGCTCAACCTCCATTCTTTGCACTTGGGCTCAGATCTAGTGGGTTGATTTTAATCACAGCTGAGTGATGTGAGTAATTTGCCCACACATTGGGGAAGCTGAGTTCTGCTTCTGAGGTCTCACCTGGTTCAGCCTCTACAAAGAGACACTAAAAAGAAACAGTCCAAGCAGTCCAAAGTAACGACAACAAAACCCAACCGTTACAGTTGCAAAACAGTTTTAAAAGGAATCAGGACTGGAATGCCTAGCAACGTTTCTTGAAACCCCTTTCTTCTTTCCTCTTCAAATGTCTCCAATCACAGGGCCCCGGAGCCTTTCCTAATCCTTCGTCTTTTCTCTCTCTTTCCTCTACTTCTTGGTACATCTGCCTAATCTCTCTGCACCGGAGGCCCCCTCCTTAGGTCTTTTCATTCTCCAGGACTGCAATCCAAAAGTCCTGGAAGTGTCCAGGAAAGCTGCGTACTCCCCTGATGGCCAGGGAGGGACCAGCAGGCAGAGAAAGATAGCATTTACTGCATCGGGAAAGGTGGGGACTGGAAGTCCTTGTCTGCTAATGGCTAGCTTGTGTATTTGTCTTCTCTGCTGAATTGTGAGTTTCTTGTCAACTCCTTGTTTTACTCCATGTGTATCTTCCACCGTAGTCTAGTTTCTGATCCATGGTATAAGTTCAAGTGTGTGTGACAGTTGACTTCTCAGTGACCCATGAAACTCAGCTTCCAGCATCACCTAGGATTAATTCCCTTCTTCTCCTGGTGCCATAGAAATAAAGCTTTGGCTGGGTGCAGTGGCTTATGCCTGTAATCCTAGAACTTTGGAAGGCTGGAGGTGGACGGATTGCTTGAGCTTAGGAGTTTGAGACCAGCCTGGGCAACATGGCAAAACCCCGTTTCTACAAAAAACACAAAATTAGCCAGGAATGTGGTACATGCCTGTAGTTTCAGCTATTCAGGAAGCTGAGGTAAGAGGAGTGCTTGAGCCCTGGGAGGTAGAGGCTTGCAGTGAGCCATGATTGAGCTACTGCACTCCAGCCTGGGTGACAGAGCAAGACCCCATCTTAAAAAAAAAAAAAGGAAGAAGAAGAAGAAGAAAAGAAGAAGAAGAAGAAAGAAGAAAGAAGAAGAAGAAGAAATAAAGCTTCTCAAGGGCCCCTGTTGCTCTTGCAGTCTCTAGCATGTAGCTGACATTCTTACCAGGATTCCTTGATGGAGATGATATTTTGAAAATCCAGAAACTAGCAGTTCCCTTTGGAAGTGATATTTCACTGCTGCCTTCTCATCCATAAAATCAATGCTTGTTTCCGGCCCAAAGCTGGGTACAGAACATCTTTGACACAGACATTAATCTGTGGACTAAACATTAGGGAAAGTGCACTGACTGCCTCCATAGCACATGTGTGACCTTGTCCTGTGGTCCTCAGGAAGCTAGGCCCTAGGAAAGAACTTTAACATTCACCAACAGAGGAAGCTGTAAATATTGCACTGTTTGCTTAACTTGTAACATTGATCTTCTGTGGCTCTGGGCATAAAATAATAAGGACAATATCACAACTTCCTACAGCAAGTCAATGGGCTGATAAGATGAATGCTGTTGTGTTTTAAAATTGTGCCAAGTTTATGTTGATAAAGTGACTTTCTTCTGGGAATATAAAAAACAGTGCCTATGGTTCTAATCCTGTAAGACTTTAACTTTGTCTTATATTTACATAAGGCAGGAAATTGGCCCAATATGGCCTCATTCATCTTTATAACTCCTCTACTGATGGAATTTATAGTGAGGGTAGTGTTATTATTCTTTCACTACAGAGGTGTAGAGAGCTTAAGCTTTCAGTCAAACTAGCAAATTCAGTATTGGTTCCCGAACCAAGAGAAAAGGAATAGGTCTGTGGCTATGGTTACATTAATAATAACAACAACCAAACTTTAAAAACTGCTTTTGGATGGTAAGAATGTGGACATTTTGTTAATCAAAGACAGTTGAGTCTCAGACGAAATCTCTTCAGGGCTATTGGTTAGAATTGACTTGTCGGTTTCACAGAACAACTTGGTATTCAGCCTAATCGTCACTTTGATGGATTTTTTTTAACTTTGAAGAATGTTTGGTTGATCTACTAAATTGACTGCACGTGAACCAGCAGCATATGGACTGTTTCAATTAAGGTAGTGTTTCTAAGAGCCCTTGAGAAAAAGAATGACTCTAAATTCTTATTCTTGGGCTTTTATTAATAGAAAAGGCCCAAATGCCCCCAAGTCCTCCATTCCACATTCATTTACTGTGAATTTTGAGGGGGTTCATATTTCTTTTAGAAATTTTATTTAGCTATTAGTATAGGAGACCTGGAAAAATGGCACTTATAGCTGATAGAAGTTCATCTTCCCTCACATGCAAAAGAAGTATGGGGAATTGATGCAGTTCAGAAGCAGGACATAAAGGTGCTGTTCTTGCCAGGCGAAAGCAAATTGCTTATGGTGTTTTAGGCTTATTAGTATAGGGAAAAAAGCAGTTGTAAGCGTAACTGCATAATAGACGGCCAGAGTCGTCTCCAGTAGAGACACGTTAAGAACAGTAGGAGCAATTGAAGTTACAGATTAAGATGTTGATAATCCATAAAATCCATCTGTTCACTGCATGTGTTAAGTAGGTGAGTTAAATGGAGATGTAATAGAAATCACCACTTCTGCAGTTTCCATTTTTAAAAATTTTATTTCTTTAATTGACAAAAGTTATATATATTTACAGTATACAACATGATGTTTTGATATATATATATTTTATGAATGAGGTAAATCAAGCTAATTAGCATATGTATTACCTCATATATTATCTTTTTGTGGCAAGAACACTTACATATATTCTTGCAGCAATTTTCAATTATACAATACATCGTTATTAACTATAGTCACCATGATGTACAATAGATCGCTTGAATTTATTCTATCTAACTGAAATTTTGATTACTTTGACCAACATCTCCCCAGTCCCCCCAATCCCCACCCCCAGGTAACCACCATTCTACTCTGCTTCTATGAGTTCAACATTTTTAGATTCCACGTTTATATAGGTAAGCTCATTCAGTATTTGTTTATAAGTGCCTGGCTTATTTCACTGAACGTAATGTCTTCCAGGTTCATCTGTGTTTTTGCAAATGACAGGATTTCCTTCTATTTAAAGACTGAATAGTATTGCATTGTGTGTATATACTACATTTTCTTTATCCATTCATCTGTAAATGGATACTTATTCTATATCTTGGCTATCGTGAATAAGGTTGCAAGGAGCACGGGAGTCCAGATATCTCTTTGACATACTGATTTCATTTTCTTTGGATATATATTCAGTAGTGGGAATGCTGGGTCATATGGTAGTTCACTTTTTATTTTGAGAAACCTCAATATTATTTTCCATAATGCTCTACTAATTTACCTTTCCAACAATAGTATGCAAGGATTCCTTTTTCTCTACATTGTTACCAACATTTCTTATCTTTTATCTTTTTCATAATATCCATTCTAACATGTGAGATTATATCTTACTGCGGTTTTAATTTGCATTTCTCTGATAATTACTGATGTTGAACATTTTTTAATACACCTGTTGGCCATTTGTATGTCTTCTTTTGGAAAATATCTATTCAGGTACTTTGGCCATTTAACAATCAGGTTATTTGTGTTCTTACTACTGAGTTGGATTTCTTATGTATTTTGGATATTAACCCTTTATGAGATGTATGGTTTGCAAATATTTTTTCCCACTCCATAGGTTATCTCTTCACTATTGTTTCCTTTGCAGTATAGAAGCTTTTTAGTTTGATGTAATCATACTTGTCTACTTTTTCTTTTATTGTCTGTGCTTTTGCAGGTCATATCCAAAAAGTCTTTGCCTAGACCAATGCCACTGAGCTTTTCTCTTATATTTTCTTCTGGTAGTTTTACAGTTTCAAGTCTTACATTTAAGTCTTTAATTCCTTTTGAGTTGGGTTTTAGATATGGTGTGAGATAAGGGTCCAGTTTCATTCTTCTGCTTGTTGATGTCCAGTTTTCTCAACACCATTTATTGAAAAGACTGTCCTTTCCTCATTATGTGTTCTTGGCATCTTTGTCAAAAGTCAGTTACTAAAAAAGTGTGGATTTATTTTTGGGCTCTGTATTCTGTTTCATTGGTCTGTGTGTCTGTTTTTATAGCATTACCATGCTGTTTTGAGTTTTATAACTTTGCAGTAGATTTTGAAGTCAGGCAACATGTTGTTTATTTTTCTCAAGATTGCTTTGACTATTCAGAATCTTTTATGGTTCCCTATAAATTTTAGGACCTTTTTTTTCTATTTCTGTGAAAATGTCATTGGAATTTTGACAGAGATTGCATTGAATTTGTAGATCACTTCAGGTAGTATGGACATTTTAACAATGTCAGTTCTTCTAATTCATAAATGTGGAATATCTTTCCATTTATTTTTGTCTTCTTCAATTTTTTTAATCAGTGCTTCATAGATTTCAGTGTGTATATCTTTCATCTCCTTCGTTAAATTTATTCCTAAGCATTTTTATATTTTTGTAGCTATTGTAAATGAGATTAAAAAGTTTTTAAAGAGAGTTTGTTGTCAGTATAGAGAAATGTTAGTGATTTTTTTGTATTTGATTTCGTATCCTGCAACTTTACTAAATTCATTTATTAGTTCTAACAGTTTTTTTTAATCAAGTCTTTAAGGTTGCAGTTTTCTTTGATAAGGTCACTAATATCCAGAATTCTCCTGAAAGTGCAATATTGCTTTTGGTTTACTATTTTGTTAGGAAAGGGCAGTTCCAGTAGTGCTTATTTTGGGTCAGGAAGCCAATTTGAGGATTCTGCTACTCCCTGTGTTTATCCATTTAAACTATAAATTAGGAAATGGGAGAAATAACCAGAGGTTGGATTCACAGAAACTGTACCCATCATGAGATGGACTTGGACTCAAGCTTTCTATCACTGGATTCTCAAAAATAAGAGCCTGTGCTGAGTAGGGGAAACAGTGATATTCTAGGTTCCCAGGGATTAGTACAAATTCAAAGCCATGTCCAGTAATTTGTGAAAGGTATAAATATTTCTTCATTTTTTTTATACACAGTTACCTTGGTGGATGGATGCTGGTCCTTTTGGGAAGGGGTAGAGGAAGATTTTCATAGGTTCTTGGGATGTCCTTCCTCAAAGTTCCTTCATTTCATTCACTGAATTGAGAGTGTCGGTATTGGGAGATACCCAATATCTCTAGTGATAATGGAAGTCAAGTATAATTATTTAATTATAGATTCACTAGGCCTAGAATTTGTTCTGTTATACAGGTCAACTATGTCCTTTGTAGGCTTCTCATCTAGTTCATTTTTAGGCACATCATGATCAATTAGCTACCACCAAAAGATCCCTTCAAGTCAAATTATTTTGCTAATATAATAGCCGCTATGTTTCTGGCAATAAATCTTACTATTTGGTGTCTGCTGCTCTGGGAACCCATAAACTCTACTGAAAACAGGGAACTAATTCCAATAGCAGTATAAAGAAATTAATCAAAGAATTATTCAAGGATTCTGGTTCTTACCTCATCAGTATTTTTCTTGATGAGTTGGAAAAGGCAGTGTTCTCTAGGCTTACTTTAGGTATATGTGAGATGTTATATATGATATATTTCCAACATTCTTATCACAATAAGCTTCTAGTCTTAGCATTTTAACTTCTTTCAACAATAGGCCACAGTGAAGTCCAGGTTTCAGTCAACCAGTCGAGTTAACAGTTGGCTCAAGCTACGTAGAATGAATCTAGAGCCTCTCGTTAGTTTATCTGTGTCAATAATTTGTCCTATAAAATTATGTTTTTGGTAGAAATTTAATTTTTCTCCAGGTTTTTGCAAATATTAATTAGCAAAATCTTGCAATTCTTTTGGTGTATGAATCTTCTCCTTCTAGGTTTGAATTTTAAAATTGGCCTTTATGGGCATGCTGGAATATGGAACTAGTTATAAATGTGGAGGAAATAAAAAGTTGTAGGTGTAGAGTATGAATTCCTGTAGGAAGTAACTATCTCAGGTGAGGTCATTGTAAGGCAAGCTTGTCCAACTCATGGCCTGCAGGCTGCATGCAGACCAGGACGGCTTTAATGAGTGTGGCCCAACACAAATTTGTAAACGTTCTAAAAATATTATGAGTTTTTTTTGTGATTTTTTTAAAGCTCATCAGCTATCATTAATATTAGTGTATTTTATGTGTGGCCCAAGGCAATTCTTCTTCCAAAAGATTGGATATCCCTGTTGTAAGATCTTTAAGCAGAGCCAGATCAGCATCTTCAGATTGGGAAGGAGGGGAGTCACAATGGGGTTTGAGTGTGCTGAGTAATCCTATTCCTCCTAAATGCTCTCATTCCATTTCTTGTGGCCCATTCTTTCCGAGTGCCCTTTGATGTAAGATTTAGTGAGGACCTGAATTCAGCCTGTATTGAAATTCAGTAATGGCTAGATTTGACTCTGCATTTCTCTTTGCTTTGGCCATGACAGCTCTTTGACCATAGGAGATAAAAATTATTTGAGAGGAGTCCTAGAAACTCTAACAGTCCCTTCCCTAACGCTTTCCTTGATCTGTGAGTTTAAATTCTCTGGCCTTTTCCTTTTCCTTTTTTTTTTTTTTTTGTTTGAGGCAGGGTCTTGCTCTGTCACCCAGGCGGGAGTGTGATGGCATGATCTCAGCTCACTGAAACCTCTACTTCCTGTACTCAAGCCATCCTCCCACCTCAGCCTCCCAAGTATTAATAGCTGGGACTACAAGTGTGGGCTACAAGGTCTTGCCACGTTGGCCAGGCTGGTCTCAAACTCCCAGACTCAAGTTATCTGCCTACCTCGGCCTCCCAAAGTGCTGGGATTACAGGTGTGAGCCACCATGCATGGCTGCCTTTTTCTTTTTTAAAGCTCTGATGCTAATGAAGCTAGCCATCCTAACCCATACTTCCTATATTCCTTAGCCCCACATAGTGGCATATTGCAGCAATCAAAAGGGAAGCCAAACCTTGGCTTCAGAAGGCATTTTATTCCAAATGATCACAAGTAGTCATTTAAGAAGCTGTTTTACCATCTTGTATAATTACTAGTGTCCAATCACTTAATGGTACTCAAACACGCACTTCAAACCCAACCAGGTCAGATAGCCAATCCAAGGTTTTCATGTTTTTTAAGTCTGTTGTTTGCAATCACTTCTAGAATAGTTTTCTTAATTGGTCAGAGTTCCTTAATTGCAGTCAATGAATTTACTCTCGTTACTTTAAGCATAAAGGAATTTATTAAGGGATAAATTATTAAAGAAACATTATGAAGGCTGAAGAAATAGACTCTAGGTGAACTTCCAGGAATAACCCCAGTGTGCATTTCAACATTCTAAAATGGATTTCCAAGGAAGTTACAGCATCTGCTATGATCAGGAAGCCAACATAACTGCTGGTTCCAGTCTGTGCTAGAAATATGGATGCCCTGTGCCCTGGCTTTTCTCCATATCGCTTGGTTCTAAATATGTCTAATATGGTTGCATCTGTTTGGTGAAATATTCATCACCTACTGGCATCTTAGCACAAGAAATGCTGGAAAGTACAATTTTTAAAAATTTGTTTTTGAAAAGGCAAGATCAACAAAGTGGAGAACTTTCAAAATATTAAGAAGGTATTCAAGATATTTTTGGGCATCTAGTAAAAAGGCTAGAGATTAGAAAAGAGAAGAGCAATAGTAAGCTATTTCTTGGGATGGGTGGTAGGCTGACAAATATTCATTACTTTCTAGTCTTTTATAATGAATACATATATGAGTCTAAGTTCTCCAGAGAAACAGAACCAATAAAAGATATATTTATATCTCTCTCTATCCATCTATCGAGAGATTTGATTTATTATCAGGGACTGGCTCATGTGACTATGGAGGCTGAGCTATCCCAAGAGGTGTATTCCCAGGAAAAGCAAAGGCAGAGTTACAGTTTAAGTCTGAAGGATGGCCCCTTCAGAGACCAGTGCCCAAGCTTGAAGACAGGTAAAAAGAAAGAATTCTTGCTTACACAGTCTTCAGCCTGTTCAAGATTTCAATGGATTGATGAGGCCCACTCACACTGTGGGGAGGGGGAATCTGCTTTACTCAGTGTACATATTCAGATGTTAATGTCATCCAGAAACACCCTCAACAGACACACCAAGAAATAATATTTAACCAAATATCCGGGCACTCTGTGGACAATCAAGTTGACACATAGAATTAACCATCACAATAGGTTACCTACTCTCTAATATATATCAGAATACATTTCTTTGGTGTGAGATATTAAAAAGATTTTTTGGCAACTATGGTTGACAGATGTCCACTACAAAACATAATTCCTTAAGATAGTGATTTAGTTTAAGTGTAAATACCTGTGGAAAGAGTAGTTCTTTAAGTTACTATTAGTCATTTGTACCTTGGTTTGAAGGAAGAATTAGTGGATTATTACATGGAGTTTGGGGAGAGAGATAATTTAATCTAAATATTTGAGCACCACTCTAGAAATAAAGGGAGAAAGAATGGGAGGTTGAGAGCTTTAAGACAGATTTTTGCTAGTTCATATTTTTATTGCAACAGCTCTAACTCCTAACACCAGCGTGAGATTTTGTTCCCTTTTATTTTTTTCACTTTAAAGGATACTGGAATTTTCAGATGCCTAATGGATTATTTCAGATTTGTCATGTATCTATCAATATTCCAATTTTCATTTTATAATATATATGACAGGACTCTGAGTTAAAACCCGCTCTCCCAACCTCTCTCTGGTTCTCTGGGCATTAGTTCACACGGATTGAAAGCACAAGTTGGGCTATATACTTCATTATCTGCTCCTGTTTATTTCAATCCTGGATTGGAGCCACCAATCAGCAGAATTTGCATAGGGAACTTTATTCAAATCTAAAGTTTATGAATAATGCACAACTCTGTGATTCATCAAAAGCAATGGTAAACAAAACCCAAACAGTTGGCCACCCCCGCAGCAATCCACAGACAGTGGTCCCACCCCTCACAAACTGTGAATGACAATATTTGAAGGTAGCAATGGAAATCAGTAGAGTTGGTTTATCTTTAGCATCACCCATATGTTTATTGGCAACAGTTAAGTCAGAAAAATGACTGAGCACAAGCAAAGAGAAAAAGGTGTTCCGTCTACTAAGGTATTTAAAGTCAGTGGAAATGGAAAGACCATTCCTTACTCCATCCCACAAAGTGTACCTTCTGTGAACTTTTTCCACTTAATAGTTTGGAAACAACACCAGCTTTGTAGTTAGATAGTCCTGGGTTCAAATCCTGCATCTGCTATTCATGAGCTGTATATTGAACAAGTTACCTAAGTTTTCGTCTTTTTAGTAACTTAATCTCTTTTTTCTTTTTTAAAATAGTATAATAGCCAACCTTTACTTACTTTTCTCTTTTTTATTGGTACATAATATTTTACATATTTATGGGGTACATGTGAGATTTTGTTACACACATAGAATGTATAATGATCAAGTCAGGGTTATTTGAGGTGTCTATATATTGAGTATTTATCATTTCTGTTTGTTGGGAACAATTCTAGTCCTCTCTTCTAGCTACTTTGAAATATACATTGTTGTTAACTATGATCACTCTACTCTGCTGTTGACCATTAGAACATACACCTTTATCTAACTGCATGTATATTTGTACCCATTACCTACCTCTTTTCATTTCTCTCCCTACTCACTCACCTTTCTCAGCCACTAGTGTCTGTAATTCTACTCTCTCTTTTTCTTTAGACGAAGTCTTGCTCTTCTGCCCAGGCTGGAGTACAGTAGCACAATCTTGGCTCACTGCAACCTCTGCCTCCTGGGTTCAAGCAATTTTCCTGCCTCAGCCTCCCAAGTAGCTGGAACTACAGGTGCATGCCACCACACTTGGCTAATTTTTATATTTTTGGTAGAGATGGGGTTTCACCATGTTGGTCAGGCTGATCTTGAATTCCTGACCTCAGGTGATCTACCTGCCTCAGCCTCCCACAGTGTTGGGATTACTGGTATGAACCACTGTGCCCAGCCTCTATCATTCTACTCTCTACCTTTTGAATATCAATTTTTTAAGCTCCCACATATGAATGAGAACATGCAGTATTTGTCTTTCTGTGCCTGGCTTGTTTCATTTCACACAATGACCTCTAGTTCCATCTGTGTTTCTGCAAATGACAGGATTTTATTCTTTTTAGGCTGAATAGTATTCCATTTTGTATATACACACCACATTTTCTTTATTCATTCATCCATTGATGAACCCTTTGGTTGGTTCCATATTTTCGCAATTGTGAGTTGTACTGTGATAAACTTGTGAGTGAAGGCATCCCTTTGAACTTCTGATTTCTTTTCCTTTAGATAGATACCCAGAAGTAGGATTGCTGGATTATATGGTAGTTCTATTTTTAGTGTGTGGGTGTTTTTTTTTTTTTTTTTTAAATAATATAGGGTCTTGCTCTGTTTCCCAGGTTGGAGTGCAGTGGCACAATCATGGCTCACTGTAGCCATGACATCCTGGGCTCAAGGGATCCTTCCTCCTCAACCTCCTGAATAGCTGGGACTACAGGCACCTGCCATCATGCCTGGCTAATTTTTAAAAACTTTTTTTGGAGATGAGGTCTCACTATGTTGTCCAGGCTTGTCTGAAACTCCTGTGTTCAACCAATTCTCTTGCTTCGACCCCTAGCGTGAAGATTACAGGTGAGACCCACCACATCCAGGGATTTTTAGTTTTTTAAGAACTCTCAATACTGTTTTCCATAGTGGTTGTATTAATGCTAGTTTATATCCCCACCAACAATGTATAAGAGTTCCCTTTTCTCCTCATCCTCACCAGCGTAAGTTTGGTGGACTTTGCCAGTAATGCCATCTGGTCCTGGGCTTTTTGTTGTTGTTGGGAGACTTTTTGTTACTGTTTCAATCTTGTGACTTGTTATTCATGTATTCAGGTTTTCTATTTCTTTCTGGTTCAATCTAGGTAAGTTGCATGTATCTAATAATTTATCTATTTTTCTCCAGGTTTTACAGTTTCTTAATGTATACTTGTTCCTAATAGTCTCTAATAATTCTTTTTATTTCTGTAGTATCAGTTGTAATGTCTTCTTTTTCATTTCTGATTTTATTTATTTGGGTCTTCTTCTTTTCTTGGTTAGTTGAGCTAGCAGTGTATTGATTTTATATTTTCAAAACACTAACTTTTCATTTTGTTGATTCTTTGTATTTTTAAAGTCACTGTTTAATTTAGTTCTCTGATCTTTGTTTCTTTATTTCTAGTCTCTTTTCTTGGGGGGCGGGGATAGAGTCTCACTCTGTCACCCAGGCTGGAGTGCAGTGGCACGATCTTGGCTCATGCAACCTCTGCCTCCCAGGTTCAGGTGATTCTCCTGCCTTAGCCTCCTAAGTAGCTGGGATTACAGGCATGCTCCACTATGTCCAGATAATTTTTGTATTTTTAGTAGAGACAGGGTTTCACTATGTTGACCAGGCTGATCCTGAACTCCTGATCTTAGGTGATCTGCCCACCTTGACCTCCCAAAGTGTTGGGATTACAGGTGTGAGCCACTGTGCCTAGCCCATATGTAGTCATTTTGATTTTGATTTGTTCTGGTTTTTCCACTTCCTTGAGGTACATTGTTAGGTTGTTCATTTAGAGTCTTTCTAATTTTTTGATGTAAGCGTCTATTGCTATGAACTTCCCTGTTAGCAAAGTTTTTCCTGTATCTCATAGATTTTGGTATGTTGCATTTCCATTTTTATTAGTTTTAAGAAATTTCAAATTTTCCTTCTTAATTTCTTCATCAACCCAATGATAGTTTAAGAGTATGATGTTTTATTTCCATGCATTTTTACAGTTTCCAACGTTCCTCTTGTAATTGATTTCTAGTTTATTCCACTGTGTTCTGAGAAGATACTTTATATGGTTTTAATGTTAAAAAAATTGTGGAGATGTGCTTTGTTACCTAACATATGATCAATCCTGGAGAATATTCTATGGACTAATGAGGAGAATGAGCATTTTGCAGCTGTTGAATAAAATGTTCTGTTAATGTCTGTTTGGTCCATTTGACCTAAAGTGTAGTTTAAATCCAATGTTTCTATGTTGATTTTCTGTCTAGATTATCTGGTCTAATGCTGGAAGTGAGGTGCTAACATCCACAACTATTATTGTATTGGAGTCCATCTCTCCCTTTAGATCTAATAGTATTTGCTTTATAGAGCTGAGTGCTCCACGGTTGGGTGCATATATAGTTAGAATTGTTATAACCTTTTGCTGAATATATCCTTTTATTGTTATACAAAAGGCCTCTTTTTCTCTTTTCATAGTTTTTTTTTTTTTTTTTTTTTGAGACAGTGTCACACTCTCACCTAGGCTGAAGTTCACTGACATGATCATGGCTCACTGCATCCTCCACCTTCTCGGTTCAGGTGATTCTCCCACCTCAGCCTCCCAAATAGTTAGGACTACAGGCACATGCCACCATGCCCAGCTAATTTTTTGTATTTTTGTAGATAAGGGGTTTTGCCATATTGCTCATGCTGGTCTTGAACTCCTGGGCCCAAGCAATCCACCCTCGTTAGCCTTCCAAAGTCCTGGGATTACAGGTGTGAGCCACTGTGCCAAGCCTCTTTTTGCAGTTTTTGACTTAAAGTCTGTTTTATCTGACATAGGTACAGCTACGCCTGTTCATTTTTGATTTCTGTTTGGATAGAATATCTTTTTCCATCTCTTTACTTTCAGCCTGCATGTCTTCGTAGGTGAAATGAGTTTCTTGTAGGCAGCATATAGTTGGGTCATTAAAATTCATTGAGTCAGTCTATATCTGACTGAAATGGCTGCCAGGACCTCAAACTCTACTGCAGCTCTGCTTGCACTGATACTTCTGGACAAGGAACTGATCTTACAACAACTGGTTCCCTAGAAAACTAGATTAGCCTGTTACCACCCTTGTCAGCAAATGAATCCCAGGTATCACACCCTTCCTCTGGTTCATTATTTCTAATTAACCTCTAGCTTGAGTACATCTTAGTGGCAGATCCTAGGCTTCATGCTTGTGTTCCAACTCCTAAGGTCTCTAGGGAAGCAAATTTTCTGACTTTACTCTGAGGAGACAAAACTCACAAGATGGGAAATTCCCCAACCATGTTAAGATGCACAAAAGGTGTGAGGCAGCTAGAAAATATAACATATGTTATCTCTCCAAGAATTGTAAAGACTAAGTGTGTATGTCAAGTATTTGGCATGCCTATGAGTTCAATAATTTTTGTTTCTTTTTCTTTTTTTCTTTATCAGAAATATCCATTTTATCATCAGGTTAAGCACCCCCAGCCTGGCTTTTACTTAGGCAGGATTTGTAAATCGTGTGGAATAGAGCCGTTGACAGGCTGGACAGCTTACACAGCATTTTCTTATTTTGCATAATTATTGAAGGAGAACTTCTAAAACATTTGGTTGTATCTATTTCTTTTTCTTTTTAGATTTATAAAACAAATTTTTTATCTGCAATAAAAGTGAAGAAAGTCCGAAGAGGAGATAGAAAAAGACAAAAGGAACAGTTACCAAATGGTTTCCTTATCACTTACCCCAGTGTTCTACTCCTCTTCCTAAGAAATATTCACTGAGACTGTATATAGAAAGGGAAAAATCCCCAAAACCAAAGCCAAAACAAAACTTGTCAAAGAAGTAAATGTCTTTCTTACTGATATTATTTCCCCTAAACTCTTTTAAGATAGCTTCTGTTTTCTCTTTCATGCAAACACTAAGTTGCCAAAATTTCTTCCCAACTAAAACAAAAGGAAGCATTCTCAGTATTACCAGCCTGGTACCTAGCAGCTGGGACTCCGGGCTGAGCGAATGCCATGAGGAGCTGGGGAGAGAGCAGAATGATCATGTTCTACTGTCCTGGCTCAGAGAGCCAAGAATTGTCTGTCCATGACTATTTGTTCGAATTGTCCTAATATCTCTCAGCTTCACTTAGCAATCTGGGAAATGTTCTGCTCAGTTGGCTGGAAATGTCTTCAGAATTCCTTAGGCCTGTCTATATCCTGGAACACGTGAGGTAGAGACGTTTACGCAAATAGATTTGAAAGATGGTTCTTGTTCAGAGTTGTTCAGTGCAGTGACTGGCTCTTGGGTTAATGGCAACTGAAGCAATGTGCCATTTTGTATCATGGATCTCCTGGAGAGAGCCAGGAAGTTCCACCAGAAAATGCTGCAAAGAGTCACCAGACTTTTCTTGCTCAACTGAATATATCAAAATAAGGGTTATTGGAAAAAGCTGGAGGACATCAGATCAAAAGAGCTATCACATCTTTAAGAAATATAACTTTGAGTGTGACTCCATCCATTTGCAATAGTGGGAGAATGTGACCTAGAGTCAGGCCACTTTGAATCCCAGCTCTCCTACTTTTAGAAGAGCATTTTGGATGAGATACTGGTTCCACTATTATATATATATTTTTTGGCTTTACAAAAGCAAAGGGCACAGTTAAAGTACAAATATGTTATACCAACATCCCTTTCTAGCATCTATATTAACTAAGATTCATTAGCTTTTTTATATTAACTAAGATTCGTTAGCTTTTTGGCCATAAAGGTTCCGAAAGAATGGGACAGCGAGTGGTAATTCTACAGAGGGAATAATCAGGAAACATCTAGAGTTTAATACCATGAAAATGGCAATTCTTGTTGGGGTGCTCAGGTTGTGGTCTCCTGTTGACCATGGCCCAGCAGGAGGTCACTGGCATAGCCAAAATCATGCCAGGCTACTCAAAGAGAAATGGAAGGAAGCACTCAGGCAGACTTCATCTGCTGTGCCTACACTTGCCCCTGCTTAGCATACTTAGGTAAGCAGCAGGGGAAGCAGCAGTGGCAGATCAGGAAAAGCATTCTGTGGATGAGAATGGGAATGAACAGCGAGCATATTTCTAGCTAGTTGATTTCATGCTGAAGGTATCCATGTTCACAGCCCTGTTAGGAAGGAGATCCCAGACTTGCTGCCAAGTTTCATCATGGGGCAGTATGGACCTTATTCTTTCAGGTTCAGTGGTTTTGGCCCAGCTTCAGGAATAACTTGTGCATGGGTTGGCAACAGAAACAATTGGAAAGCTACTGGATAAGGACCAGGTGGATGGAAACCTCTCTGCCCCTTTAGTATGTGTCTGGTTTTTAGAGGGTTGGTCTGGTTAATTCTGGCAAATCTGTCTGTGGGGCTCCTAAACCCAGCTTCTGGGAGCTCAAGGAACCTGTCCCATTCACCTTGCCCTGGTCTGTTACAGGTTTTATTTATTTATTTACTTATTTATTTTGAGACCAGGTTATGAGACTGGCTAATTTTTGTATTTTTTGGTAGGGATGGAGTTTTCCTCATATTTCCCAGGCTGGTCTTGAACTCCTGGTCTCAAGCAATCCACCTGCCTCAGCCTCCCAAAGTGCCAGGATTACAGGCGTGAGCCATCATTCCTGGACATTTTATAGGTTTTAAGAACAAGTTCTAAGAACAGTCTAAGATTTTTCAGAACCTCAATACTGTGTTGAGAGCATAGGTGAAATATTTCCATTAATACACTGTCATAAAATAGACTGGAAAAACAGGAACGAGCTCTTTCATTCACCAAGTTCAGGAAGAAAGGCACAGGTCTCGAGAGGGGCTGTGATTTCCCCAAGATAACCTGAAAAAGTTTTCCATAGAAGTGGAAACTTTCAAAAAGGAATGAATGGGCATGGTTATTAACTCTCATCATCAGGCAGAGTTTGCACAGTAAACTATTGTCATTAAAAAGGGAACAAATATCTTCCACATGCTTCAGAGTTTAAGCCACTGAGCAAAGACCATGTTGCTAAGACACAATTTTACATAAATTCTGGCAGCAAGACATTTTTTTTTTTTGCCAGTTTAATGCAGCACTAGATTTCAGGGAAATAATGTTTTGTTTGGTACAGTGATAGCTATTTATGCACATCTAATTCTTGGGCCCTGAAATATAGCTCTGTACTTCCTGTCTTTCTAGGCTGACCATGACTCACTGAATAAGAATCCTTTAATATTCTGAAAACAGCTGGCTAACTGTAATTTTTCTTCTGTCCTGCCATTTCTACCACCCATCAGTGTCACTTTCAGGCTTGAAACTGGCTTCTCTATCAGGGTCTCTCTTTCTGTGCAGGCCTTGCAGGTGCAGCCACAGGGCATGTCCTTGCCCTGTAATGGTGCAGTTGTTCCTCCCCACGTGTAAGGGAGAGCCCTCATTCCCCACATCAGATGAGTTCTCCAAGAGAAATGAACCAGGTTGAGACTGCCTGCGGGTTGTGGCTGTTTTATTGGCTAACCTTTTGGCTTTTTTCCTTTAGATAAAGTTGATCATTGCTTATCTGTCATTTTCAGTTTTTCTTTCTCAGTAAGTATCCATTTTGAGAATCTTCTCTTTTAACCAAGAAAGGATAGTTCTCTTGCAAATCAGATATCTCATGGTTGACAAAAAGGACCAGACCCCCCCTTCTTTTCTCCCTCCTCAAGTGCCTTTTTATCCCAGCACAAACAAGCTGCTTTCATGTTGAGACTTGATTGGAACTCAGGAGACATTCGTTTACTCATTCAGTAAACACTTACTGAGGGGTCTGCTTTAAGGAAGGGGATTGCTATGGTTTGAATGATATTGTCCCCTCCAGAATTCATATTGATTTTCAATGTGACAGTCCCCTCCAGAATTCATGTTGATTTTCAATGTGACAGTATGAACAGGTGTGGCCTTTAGGAGGTGACTGAGTCATGAGGCCTCTGCTTTCATGAGTGGGATTAAATACCCTCATAAAAGGACTCGATGCAAGGATTTAAGTACTCTCTCCTCCCTTTGTCCCTTTCACCGTGTGAAGACACAGTGTTCTGTTTTTCTGGAGGATGCACCAACAAAGTGTCATCTGTACCTTGATCCCAGTTTTCAGAACTTGGAGAAATACATTTTTGTCCTTTATAAATTACTCAGTCTGTGATATTCTGTTATAGCAATGCAAATGGACTCAGAAAGTGACCAACTGCCCACTTTACCTGGGACTGTCCTAGCTTTAGAATTGGAAGTTCTACATCCCAGGAAACCCCCCAGTTTGGGGTAAACTCAGGCAATTGGTCACTCCAACCCTAAATCAAGCATTGTCTAGGAGCTGGGTATGTAATTGACCATGAGCTTCTTAGGTACTCTGTGACCTTCTGTGGTTCCATGTTCTTTTCTCATAGAGGAAAGCATGCCATGGTGGAAAGGGCACTTAATTGGAACCTGGAACCATGGACTCTGTTCTCAGCTTGTGTTAAAATGTGCCCACTGAATGAAGGGACCCCCCAGACAGGCTTTGTGTGAGCAACATGGCTGTTTATTCACCTGGGTGCGGGCGGGCTGAGTCCAAAAAGAGAGTCAGCGGAGGGCGGTGGGTTAGGAGTTGGTTTTATAGGTTTGAGGTAGGCAATGAAAGGTTACAGAAGTTATAGTTTAGGATGATTCTTTGCAAGCTGGGAGGGGGTCATAGGGTGTGGAGTCACGAGGTTGACCAAGGTCAGTTACAAAGGCCAATGGCCTTGTCAATTGAGGCTGGAATAAAAAATAATAGAAGAATGTCTCAAGTTACTTGGACGCTGCAGGGGTTGATTGATCGTCCACTTTTCATGATCTTCTGCTTTTCATAATCTTCCAGCTACTTCAGGTTTTCTAATTCCAGAAGGCCCTTCAGAGGTGTATGTGCAGGCTATGGTACCATCAGTCAGCCTAAAAGACCTTACAGCTTGGCCACTAAAGAGGCAGAAGCTTAAGGGCAGATCACTGAGCTTCAGTTTCCTCCTCTGAAGAGTACAGACATTGGGTTTGGTGTTCTTTCAGTGTTTTATGACCCAGAGTCTAAAGGCAATGTGATGAACCAATTCACACTGATTAGTATTCCTAGGTAAGAGTGAGTAGGTCATTAGATTTGTTGACATTTGCTGATGACGCGAATATTTACAAAGTCCTCATTCTATACCAGACATATCCATTGTTTAATTTCATCTTCACAACTTTTGATGTAGAGGCTTTCTTTACTTTCATCTGCAGATGGGGGACTCAGGCCAAGAATGGTTAAATAATTTGTCCCAAATCACAGAGAAGGTTATGGGTCAAAGATCAGAACCTAGGAGGTCTGACTTCCAAGTCCAAACTTGAACTGCTGCTCTCACTGGCTAGAGATAAGTCAATAGTTGAAATGAACAGGCTAATTGTTTTCCCACAAAGCACTGGAAAAAAGAAACAGCGGCTATTTGGAATAAGATCTTTGCATACTGGCCTGCTAAAGGTCATGATCCTGAAAAACAGAGCATGGTATTTGAGAAATTAGTGTTCTTAGCTCATGGATGGGCCCCTCCCTGCTGTTAGGACTAGCTAAAGGGTGATAGAACCAGGTTGAGAGTTAGAGCATTTTCCATCCCCTACACCTCTCTTTCCATTTTGGGTAACTTGAGGACATTCTCCCCACTCCCTGTAGGATCTGTAAAGTGCTTGAGGTGCTGTTAGCAAGGTTCAGAGAGCCACTACCAATTGTTCCCACTGCCTCTCACTGTTGGCCTGAAAAACAATTCCATTTAGATCTGGATTGGCTAAAAGTTTGTGTGTGTGTGTGTGTGCGTTTGTGTGTGTGTGTGTGTGTGTGTGTGTGTGTGTAAAGAGTGTAGGAAGATTACTACTAGGCACCATTCTTCTCTTTAGAAGGAGTGATTTGAAATTCAAACAAAATAAGGCTGTGGGGTCTTATTCCTAGCAGCTGGCAGACTTTCACTTAATTAAATACCGTGATTGCTTTATTCATATATTTTGCTTGTCCCTATTCTCTTCCTCTCCGACTCCTTATAAAAACAATACTATTTCATGAGAAATTAGATGCTGTTAGTCTTTAAGACCAACACTAATTAACAGCATTTATTTTTACTGTGATTGCCTACGTGAAAGTATGCAAAAGTAAATTTGTATTCTGAGAATGTGGTTGCTTTGGTCTGAGCGGTGAAGGGAATTAACTGTTCCTGGGAACTCATCATTCTTTGCTTGAAATTCTCCAGAGAGCAGTGTAACACCAGTGCCAGGGGCAGAATATAGAAACAAGGGCCAAACGCTGTGGCCAGTTGAGCTGCCAGCCACCTGGCATTCATTCTGAAACCCAATGATCATTCTCAAACCCAGGTCTGACCTACTTTTTCTCCTGTTGCAAAACCTGAGATGGATCTCCTGCCTGCTGGGTCAAGGTGAAGCTCCTCAGCCTGGCATTTAAAACATTTCGCAATCTGGCTTCTTCTCTCCAGCCTTATCTCTCTGTACTCACTGCTGCATGCCAATGCTCCGATGGTAGCCCTCCCTCCATCGTACCTTTTACATCTCTGTGGCTTTTTGGAAACGACTCCCTTTTGTTTTAAGGCCTTCCACACCCACCACACCCCTGCTACCCAGTGAGTCTTGCCATCCTTTAAATTGAAGGTTGGAGCTTGCCTTTTCTGTGTAGCCTGTCTGAACTCCCCCTGGCAGAGTTAGTTTCTCCCTCCCTTGTGCTCCCACGCTACTTTGCATATTTTTATCAGAGCATTTATCACAATGTATTGTAATATTATTGGCATGGCTGTCTCCTTCATTAAACTGTGTCCTATTTATTCTTGTTATCCCCTTCCAATTTCAGGGTCTGGCACAATCCTGTCACACAGAAATACTTAATAGATGCTTATTGAATGACTGAATTATGGCTGTTATTATATGTTAGTTAATATTTACTGTGTGTTTACTATGTGCAAAGCCTCACGTGTGCTGTGTTTGCCTGTGTATTGAGAGAGAGAGAGAGAAAGAAAGAGAGAGAGAGAGAGAGAGAGAGAAAAATATGTTGGTCCCAGTCCTAAAGAAACATAAAATTCTGTGTGAGACAAAAAATTAAAAAGCAAAGCAGAAGGACCTAAACATTATGCCTAGATATAGTTAGCCCTCCACTTCTCTGGGCTCCATATCCATGCATTCAATCAACTATGGATCCAAAATATTTGGGGAAAAAATGGTTGGTTGCATCTGAACTGAACATGTACAGACTTTTTCCTTGTCATTATTCCCTAAACAATAGAGTATAACGATTATTTACATAGCATTTACATTGTATTAACTATTATAAGTAATCTAGAGATGATTTAAAGTATACAAGATGTGTGTGGGTTATATGCAAATACTACTGTTAGCAGGAAGGGGTCCCAATTCAGACGCCAAGAGAGGGTTCTTGGACCTCATGCACAAAAGAATTCAGGGCGAATCCATAAAGTGAAAGCAAGTTTATTAAGAAAGTAAAGGAATAAAAGAATGGCTACTTCAAAGACAGAGCAGTGGCTTGGACTGCTGGCTTATTATACTTATTGTTATTTCTTAATTACATGCTAAACAAAGAGTGGATTATTCATGAGATTTCTGGGAAAGGGGTGGGCAGTTCCCGGAACTAAGTGTTCCTGCCCTTTTTAGATCATATAGGATAACTTCTGGACATTGCCATGGCATTTGTAAATTGTCATGGAGCTGGTGGAAGTGTCTTTTAGTATGCTAATGTATTGTAATTAGCATATAATGAACAGTGAGGACAACCAGAAGTCACTTTGATCACCATCTTGGTTTTGGTGGGTTTTGGCCAGCTTCTTTACTGCAACCTGGTTTCCTGTTTTATCTGCAAGGTCTTTGTGACATGTGTCTTGTGCCTATCTCATCCTGTGACTTAGAATGTCTAACCTCCTGGGAATGCAGCCCAGTAGGTCTCAGCCTTATTTTACCCAGCCCCTATTCAGATGGAGTTGCTCTGGTTCAAACACCTCTGACACTACAACATTTTATATAAGGGACTTGAGCATCCATGGATTTTGGTATCTGCAGGGAGTGTTGGAACCAATTCCCACAAATACTGAGGGACAACTGTATACAGTTATGAAAGCATGGAAGAGGGAAGAATCATTTGAATTGGGGTTGGGGCAGGAGGGCAGCATCACAGAATAGGTGGCATAGGGTTTGATAGATATAGAAATAGTGGAGGGGAGAGGGAATCTAGATTGAGGAAACAGTAGGAACAAAGGCACGGAGACAAAAGCATAGTAATTTCCATGGAACAAAAGGGCCTGAGAGTTCTGGTCTCACCATAACTAGGGAGATTGCATACTTTAAAAAAATCTGAACTAAATCCCATTAATATCAATAAGTGCATTTTCCCTAGTTGCCTATATTTGCATCCTCTAAGCAGGAGTGGTGATTAATCATCTCCAAATTGCTCAAGGATATGAAACAGGGTGCTCATAAGTCTTTAGCAGCAGGAAATGCTTGTTGCAAATAAACTATTTACAATTCACTTTGTGAGCCTCATTTCTGTTGGGACTGTGCAGCAGATAACAATAACAGTAGGTGTTACCCCAGTCTTAACAGAAACACAAAGAAAATGTTTGTGACAGCCATTTCCTACTGCAACAAACTTTTAATGGTTTGGGTTACAGTATTAAAGTTTTGTTTTTGTTTTTTTTTTCTTCTTTTAGAGCCAGAGTCTCTCTCTGTTGCCCAGGCTGGAATGTAGTGGCACAATCATAGCTCCCTGCAGATTCGAACTCCTGGGCTCAAAAGAGCCTCCCACCCCAACCTCCCAGATAGCTGGGACTACAAACACATATTGCCATACCCACCTCAATACAGATTTTTTTTTTTTTTTTTTGTAGAGAAGGGTCCTTGCCACATTTCCCAGGCTGGTCTTGAACTCCTGGTCTGAAGGAATGCTCCCATCTCAGTCTCCCAAAGTGCTGGGATTATAGACATAAGCCACTGTTCTCCGCCCAGTTTTAGACTTTTAACATATATACAGAAAGCACAAAGTTGATTAATAATTTACACTACAGTTATATTTTTAAAATTAAAAGAAACAACCCTATAATTTGTCCCTTAGAATTTCTTTTCTTTTCTTCTGCTGCTGCTTTTTTTTCCCCAGACAGAGTCTTTCTCTATCACCCAGGCTGGAATGCAGTGGCATGATCTCAGCTCACTGCAACTTCTGCCCCCCAGGCTCAAGCGATTCTCTTGATTCAGCCACCCGAGTAGCTGGGATTGTAGGTGTACGCCACCATGCCCAGCTAATTTTTGAATTTTTTAGTTGAGACGGGGTTTCACCATGTTGGTCAGGCTGGTCTCAAGCTCCTGACCTCAAGTAATCCACCTGCCTCAGCCTCCCAAAGTGCTGGGATTACAGGCATGAGCCACCATGCCCATCCCAGTATTTCTTTATGAAAATAAAATGTTGAAAAATCAAATACAAATGCTTTAAATGAATGAACCAGTAATTGTACATGATTAGTTTCTAATTTCAGGATGGAAATCTTTGAATTTGCTGTCATTTATGTTAAAAACTTTTAAACTTCAACTGATGGATCCACCATTATTAAAAATATTCATAAAGTCCCTAGTGTTGTGGCTTGTATAATGTGAGGCTTGTCAAAGCACTATTTTTTTTTTTTTGACAAGAGTTTTGCTTTTTTTGCCCAGGCTGGAGTGCAATGACACAATCTCAGCTCACTGCAACCTCTGCCTCCCAGGTTCAAGTTATTCTTCTGCCTCGGCCTCCTGAGTAGCTGAGATTACAGGCACATGCCACGACACCTCGCTAATTTTGTATTTTTAGTGGAGACGGAGTTTCACCGTGTTGGCCAGGCTGGTCTTAAACTCCTGACCTCCAGTAATCCACCTGCCTTGGCCTCCCAAAGCTCTGGAATTACAGGAGTGAGCCACTGCGCCCAGCCCAAAGCACTATTATGTAGGCATTGTTGCTACGTTCTAGGGGTGATCACTTTAGACTCTTCTGTGTTCATGCTTTTAAGCACTTGGTAGATATCAGAATAAAGATAACCAATCAACAAGGTTCTCTTGAATTTCCTCCTTACCCTTTTCAAATAAATATACTTTCACCTTTTAAAATTATATCAATATTAATGTCCTGATTTTTATTGATATATAATAGTTGTACATATTTTTGGGGCACATGTATACAATGTGTCATGATCAAATTAGGGTAATTGGGATATCTATGACTTCAGACATTTATCTTCCTTTGTGTTGGGAACATTACAATTTTTTTTCTTCTAGCTATTTTGAGATATACAATAAATTATTGTTTTTTGTTATTTTTAAGAGGGAGTTTCACTCTGTTGCCCAGGCTGGAGTGCAGTGGCATGATCTTGGCTCACTGCAACCTCCATCTCCTGCATTCCGGAGATTCTCCTGCCTCAGCCTCCCAAGTAGCTGGGATTACAGGCGCCCACCACAACGCCTGACTAATTTTTGTATTTTTAGTAGAGACGTGGTTTTACCATGTTGGTCAGGCTGGTCTTGAACTCCTGATCTCATGATCTGCCCGCCTTGGCCTCCCAAAGTGCTGGGATTACAGATGTGAGCCACCATGCCCTGTAATATATTATTGTTAATTATAATTTCCCTACTGTACTATTGAATGCTAGAACTTATTTCTTCTATGTAACTTTATTTTTGTACCCATTAATGAAGTTCTCTTGTTCCCCTCTCCCCACTTCCTTTCTCAACCACTGATAACCACAGTTTTACTATCTCCATGAGATCTAGTTTTTAGCTCCCGCATGTGAATGAGAACATGCAATATTTGTCTTTCTGTGCCTGGCTTATTTCACATAACATAAGATCCTCAGTTCCATCCATGTTTGCTGCAAATGACAAGATCTCATTCTTTTTGAATGGTTGAATAACATTCCACTGTGTATATGCACCACATTTTCTTTATCCATTCATCCACTGATGGACACAAAGGTTGAGTCCATGTCTTTGCTGTTGTGAATAGTGCTGCAATACACATGGGTGTACAGATATTTCTTTGATATACTGACTTAATTTTTAAAAATATGTATCCAGCAGTCGAATTACTGTATCATATGATAGTTCTATTTTTAATTTTTCAAGGAAACTTCATACCAGTTTCCATAATGGCTATACTACTTTGGATTCCCACTCACAGTGTATGAGCATTCCCCTTTCTCTACACACTTGCTAGCATCTGTGTTTTTTTTGTTTTTGTTTTTTGTCTTTTTAGTAATAGCCATTCTACCTGGGGTAAGATGATATCACATTGTGGTTTTGATTTACATTTCCCTGATGATTAACGATGTTGGGTTTTTTTTCCCATATACCTGTTGGCCATTTGTATGTCTTATTTTTTACTGAAAATTTTTTTTCCTTTTTTTTTTTTGTCTTAGTTCATTTTCTGTTGCTTATAATGCCATTTGTATGTCTTCATTTGAGAAATGCTTATTTGGGTCTTTTGCCTATTTTAAAATCAGAGGTTTTTTTTGTTTTTGTTTTTGTTTTTTGTTTTTTGCTATTGATTTGTTTGAGTACCTTATATAATCTCTTATAGGAGAAATTGTTTGCAAATATTTTCTCCATTCTGTGGGTTGTCTATTCACTTTGTTGACTGTTTCCTTTGCTGTGGCAGATGCTTTTTAGCTTGATATAATCCCATTTGTCTATTTTTGCTTCAGTTGCCTGTGCTTTTGAGCTCTTATGCAAAAAATCTTTGTCCAGACCAATGTCCTGGAGCATTTCCCCAATGTTTTCTTCTAGTAGTTTTATAGTTTCAGGTCTTGCATTTTAGCCTTTAATCCATTTTGAGTTGACTTATATACATGGTGGAAAGTTGGGATCTAGCTTCATTCTTTTGCATGTACTTTTCAGTTTTCCCAGCACCATTTATTAAAGAGACTATCCTTTCCCCACAGGATGTTCTTGCCACTTTTGTTGAAAGTGAGTTGGCTGCAAGTGTGTGGATTTATTCTGGGATCTCTGTTCTGTTTCATTGGTCTATTCCCTCACGTTCCCTTTTTCAGTTTTTCATAGCCTGGTGAAGTAAATAGAGCATGAAAAATGATCCTCACTTTATAGGTGAAAAAATCAAAAGGCAGAAATGATAAATAAATCATGCACACTCACACAACTGGTTGTTGCCATGGAAAGAGCCAAAACTCTCGCTTTCTGACTTCTTGGCCGTTGCTGCACTATGATGCTGATGAGTAAATTTACCTCATGTAGAGTGTTGTAGAGATGGGAGCAAGAGTAATACGATTGCCATAAAGATTAGTGTAGGAAAGGATGCCAATTTCATGATACAGGGGAATGACTCGGAGAAAGCCTTTAGTTCACCTCTAAGGATAAGGCCCACCAGCCTGGATATATTTGATGTTCATGTAACGGACATATTCGCACTAAAATCTGAATTTAAAAATCTCCAGGTCTTTTATGGGGAACCAAATAGCATCACATTTCCAGGGCAGAAGACAATAACAGCAATCATCAGGAACGCCTGTGGAGTACTCAATCCGTACCAGGTGCTGCATTAAGAGCTTTGCATCCATCTTGTCCTTTATAACCACCCTGTGAGGAAGGTACTAGGACTGTTCTTGTTTTACAGCTGAGGAAATTGAAGCTTAAGTGGTTTGTCAAGGTCTTAAAACTAATAAACCACAGAGCTGAGAATGAACCCTAGCAGCCTGTCCCCAAAGCCTATGTGTTTCCATGACATTATTCCAGCTCTTGCGTGTCTACTGTAATGTCTGTGACTTAGAGGAATGGGAGTGGACCTGACCCTGAAGATTGAGTTCAATGGTTAGACTGCATCTCAGAAGGCAGATTCCAGAGGTGCAGCCTCAGTAAAAGGAGCCTGGCACCCACCAAGGATTTTTCTCCTGCAGCCTCCTGCAGTGCTATGTCTCAGCAGACAAATCTGTTGGTAAAGGGCATCACAGTGTCAAGGAACAAACTACGATTTTCTCACCTCTGTTTCCCTCTTGGTCAGAAGCTTATTTCTGCTTTTTGGTTCCTTTTCAGAAGTAATTTTCTAGATCTTGATGTGGTTGCCAGTAGAATTAGGTTTCCATCTTCCTGAATTTTTAGAATGTTTTCTAACTTTAGAAGACTCCCTGCTTCTGAAGAGAAAAAATATTCCTTAGACATGGGATGTGTAGATCCTTCTTTCTCAGTAGAGACTGCTTTCTGTTCATCCCCATGTCCTGCCTCAGTTCCCAAAGCATAGGTGAGAAGTGAAGCCAGCTCTCCTGAGAACTCACGATTTGTTCTCTAGGGACCTAACTCATTTCTTGTGACTCTCCAGAATGCTATGCAGCAGCCCTTTGAAATGAAATGCTTCTCTATTGAACCAGAAAATAATCACATCCTCCCATTTACGTTTTAGGGTACAAATTGATCTGACTTGATTTGTCAGAGAGCCAGACTGCAGGCAAATAGACACCAGAGAAATCAACCAATCTTTTAAGCCAGCAGTAATTGTTCCTCCTGTCAGCTGGCTAAATGACTTGTATCTGGAGGAGATGCTCAGAATGAATCGGAATGCTCGAGGTGACAGAAACACAGAGCATTCCAAAGTGGGCTGTAACAGAGTAAGTGTTTCTTAATGTCTTACAAGGGTTTGGTTTCATGTTTTTCCCCTTTTCCCTCTTATTCTGTCTCCTGGGGCTAGTGTTACCTGGCAGAGACCAAAGTGATGCATGTGTATAATAGCAAGGAATAGTAGTTCGTGTGGGGATGAGGGGAAGTCAGTATTAGCATTTAATTCTAGAATATACTTAACCTGTATTTCAGTCATTAAACCCAGGAAGTTCCTATGGAGTAGGCACCACCCTAGAGGGGGTAAAATCCCTTTGCTGGTGAACTGTCCATCTTTTTTTTTTTTTTTTTGAGACAGAGTCTCACTCTATTGCCCAGGCTGGAGTACAATGGCACAATCTTAGCTCACTGCAGCCTCTGCCTCCTGGGTTCAAGTGATTCTTGTGCCTCAGCCTCCCGAGTAGCTAGGATTACAAGCATGTCCTACCACGCCCAGCTAATTTCTGTATTTTTAGTAGAGACATGGTTTCACCATGTTGGCCAGGCTGGTCTCAAGCTCCTGATTTCAAGTGATCTGCCTGCCTCAGCCTCCCAAAGTGCTGGGATTACAGGTGTGAGCCACTGCGCCTGGCCCCATTGTTTTTAAATTTTTTTTTTTGAAGGAATAGTTTGAACATACAGGAAAACTGCAAAAAAAAAAAATTTACACTCACATACCAACTACCCAGATTTAAGAGGTACTATTTTGTCATATTAGCATTGGTTCTGTTTTTTTTCTTCCTTTATCCCTCTTTCCCTCTTTTCTTTCCTCCCTCCCTTCTTTTGAAATGAAATGTTGCAGTATAGCTAAATCTCCATCCTTCTATTGCATTGTTTTATTTCTCTTCCTTTCCAGAGGCAGCTGATATCATAAGGTTAGAATTTATCTTTCTTGTTCATTAAAATTACCATATATATATATATATATATATATATATATATATATATAGAAATAATATGCAGTACTCTTTGGGGGTAGGTTTCTTTCTACAGGGTATATATTTAAGAGCAGAATTGCAGGACCTTTTCTCCGACTCTGCCTCTCAGGCTCTAAATCAGCACACATGTGCCCAGCTTTGCTCAAGGCCTCCCTTCTACTTCTACATAATTCCTCATCTTTTTGAGATTCAAAATTAATTGATTGCCATAGGGTTGGAGTCTGGGGTGGGGAAAATGTTACTCGATTCTCACCATTGTCACCCTATTTCCTGTCTCTCCTCCCAGGCACCGTGTCTCAGCACTCTCCCAACTTTGTTCCCTGGCACAGCGAGTGCTTCATGGCCAGGGAGCGATGGGACTGAACCCTTGTACCTTGAAACATTTCTAAATCCTTGCTGCAGTTCAGATGAGACAGCCTGCTAAATAGAGTCACTAAAGACAAAGAGGCCCTTTGGGAAACATTCATTATTCTCCTTCCATGGCAGATCAGCAACAAAAGCACATGTGGAAGCCAGCCTTGTTCTGAATACAGAACAAATCTGTGCATGTAAAGAAGAAACAGCTTGACTGGGGCTAAATCAAATCTCTGATCATTTTTTTTTTTTTGAGACGGAGTCTCATTCTGTCACCCAAGATGCAGTGCGGTGGCACGATCTTGGCTCACTGCAACCTCCGCCTCTTGGGCGTGAGGGATTCTCCTGCCTCAGCCTCTTGAGTAGCTGTGATACAGGTGCGTGCCACCATGCCTGGCCTTTTTTTTTTTTGAGACAGAGTGTCACTTTGTCACCCAGGCTAGAATGCAGTGGCATGATCTCTTGGCTCACTGCAACCTCCACCTCCTGGGTTCAAGCAATTCTCCTGCCTCAGCCTCCCGAGTATCTGGGATTACAGGCACGCACCACACGCCCAGCTAATTTTTGTATTTTTGGTAAAGACAGGGTTTTATCATGTTGGCCAAAGATGGTCTTGATCTCTTGACCTCATGATCTGCCCACCTCAGCCTCCCAAAGTGCTGGGATTACAGGCATGAACCACTGTGCCCAGCTCAATTTTTTGGTATTTTAGTAGAGACGAGGTTTCACCATGTTGCCCTGGGTGTTTTTGAACTGCTGAGCTCAGGCAATTCACCTGCCTCGGCCTACCAAAGTGCTGGGATTACAGGCATAAGCCACAGTGCCCAACTCTCTGAACATTTTTTTTCTTTTTCTTTTTTATTTTTTGGAGACAGAGTGTCACCTTGTTACCCAGGCTGGAGTGCAATGGTATGATCTCAGCTCACTGCAACCTCTGCCTCCCGGGTTCAAGCTGGTCTTGAGCTCCTGACCTTGTGATCCACCCCGCCTTGGCCTCCCAAAGTGCTTCAATTATAGGCTTGAGCCATTGCACCTGGCCTGATCATTTCTTAAAACACGGAATCATGGCTGGATGCGGTAGCTCATGCCTGTAATCCCAACACTTTGGGAGGCCAAGGCAGGAGGATTGCTGAGCCGAGGAGTTCAAGATCAGCTTGTGCAACACGGCGAGACCTCATCTCTACAAAATAATAATAAAAAACTTAGCCAGGCATGGTGGTATGCACTTGTAATCCCAGCTACTTGGAAGGTCGAGGCAGGAGACTCACTTGAACCTGAGAGGCCGAGGCTGTAGTGAGCCATGATGGTACCACTGCACTCCGCCTGGGCAATATAGTGAGACTTAATCCCAAAACAAAAAACAAAAACGCACAGGCTCATGTTTGAAGAGATCTTAGATATTATCCAGTTCACCATCCTATTTTGGATATCTACCGTTTTGTTACAAACCACCCCGAAATTTAGTGACTTAATAGTGATTCATTGTTTTTCACAGTTCTGTGGGTTGGCTGAGTGGCTTCTCTTCTGTTTTCACCTGGACCGACTTGTGTGGCTGTGTTGAATTGGAGGGTCCAGGATGACCTCATTCACGGGTGTGGCAGATGGTATTGACTATTGGCTGGGGTGCCTTGGTATTCTTCTTAGCCTCTTATCCTCTGGAAGGTTTCCTTAGATGGTGAGTCTTGGGGCAGCACTTAAAGAGGACGGGAGCTGCAAGGCCTCTGGAACTCATACAACCACGCTCTTGTCACATTCAGTTGGTCAAAACAAGTCAGAAGGCTGGCCCAGAGTCAAGACGGAGAAATAGATTCCACCTCTTGATGGGATTTGTTGCAAAATACTGTGGCCACTCAATCTCCGCTATAGCATCTCTGATGGTTGTTCTAATTCAATAAGTCTAGTGAAGGGGTTCTTTTTCTTTCTTGAAACAGCTTGTTTTATATAGACCACCCACAGCCTTTTCCTCTTGGATGGACACCCCTCTGGTTCAAAATAAGCATCAAGGTCTCACACTTCCTGATTCATTACTGAGGATATGAAACCTGTAGGGGATGAATAAGGAAATTGTACCTTTAGGACACATGGATGGAATAACTTATTTTGTCTCAGTTACCCTTAAGTTAGAAGTGCCTGCTAGGGAGGCAACCTTGTTCTGGCTAAGCTGAGCCAGTGTAGAGCTGAGGGGAAATAAAACAAATGAGCTGATTGCACCTGTCTCTGGCTTAGATTTTAAGGGAGCAAGAGAAAGAGGGCCCTTGAGGTTTCTGTGCTATTCAGCTTAGTTCACTAAAGCAGGAGAGCAGAGAAGTTAGTTGGAGAGGAAGCCCTGGTCCAGAATAAAGGGTGCCCAGGGCTAAAAATCTCAGGAAATGTTGTGTTGTCATAAGCATCTGGATGGCATGCAGATCCAGGGAAGCAAGTGGATGCCAACATACTTTTGGTCTAGTGCTTTGTTACTCAGTGTGTTCATTGGGCCACCAGGATAATCCACTGCATTTTGATAAGATCACCAAATAACTCATCTGCTCGTTCAAATTTGAGACGCATTGACTCAGACAGCCTTCCCCCAATGGGAGGCTTCATGTAAATCTGGCCTTACTTCCAAAAAAGAACTAGGTTTGGTACCACTCAAGGCTTTCTGGGAACAGAGAGGATCCAGCCTTACTGTTTGTAGGTACCTACAAACCATGGCCCTTTTTTCTAAGCAGGGGTTTTAAACTTTTTTTTAAAAACAGTTTCAGTGATATATAATTCACATATCATGCAATTCATTATTTAAAGTGTACAATTCAGTGGTTTTAAAAATATATTCGGCTGGGTGCAGTGGCTCAACCCTGTAATCCCAGCACTTTGGGAAGCTGAGGCAGGTAGATCAACAGGTCAGGAGATTGAGACCATCCTGGCCAACATGGTGAAAACCCATCTCTGCTAAAAATACAAAAATTAGCTGGGCGTGGTGGTGGGCACCTGTAATCCCAGCTACTTGGGAGGCTGAGGCAGGAGAATTGCTTGAAACAGGGAGGCAGAGATTGCAGTAAGCCGAGATAGTGCCACCTCACTCCAGCCTGGTGACAGAGCAAGACTCCGTGTCAAAAAAAAAAAAGAAGAGATATGTGTAACCACTAACCACAGTCAATTTTAGAACGTTTTCATTATCTCAAGAGGAAATCCCATATTCGTTAACTATCACTCCCCTCCCCACTCTCCTATCCCTGATCTCCCCAGTTTTAAGTAGCCGTTAATCTACGTTCTGTCTCCATATATTTCCCTATTCAGGACTTTCATGTGGATGGAATCATACAGTATGTGGTTTTTAACCATTTTGTTTTGGGTAATGGACACCCATTGAAACTCATGGAAGCCATAAACCTGCTCCCCAGAACACACATGACAAGTACATTCACCCAAAATTTCATGAATACTCTGCATGCTTAGTTTAGAGAGCCAAGCTGAGATTAAGAACCCATGTCCTGTGGCCAGTGAAAGCAGATAGTTGTAAGCGGTCCTGATTTCATTTGAGCAACCTTGACAGGGATGGGACTGCACAAGAATAGGTCACAGAAGGTCATCATCACTCCAAGGTAGAAAGTGACTAAAGCAAAGGACAAGTACCACGTGTTTACAGAGCTAAAGGAACTGTGTTTATAACACATAGTTTGCCAAGGATGGGGAGATAGTGAACAGATGTGTCATTTGCAATTATTCCTAAAGATGTTAATTATGCAAATGGATCTCTGATTAGGGTTCTAAAAAAAGAACCCTATATATTACGGGGTGTTGGATGTGTACAATCAAGCATGCTTGCTGACTGTTCCTCCAGGTAATCACTGTTGGTGACAGACTTATCACCTGCAGCTGTTGTTTTCTATGTGAGCTGGCGAAGGTTCTGTGGGTACTTTCCAACTATAGAATATTAAAGCTGGAAAGTAATATCTGGGATCATGGAGTACAGCTCTGTCCTTGTTCAGAGGCAGAAACTGAGATCCAGAGAAATTATGTGACTTGTCACGAGCAGAGCAAGGATAAGAGCCCATATCTTTTATATCATCAGTTCCCTTTCCCTTGCCTTATTGCATCAAACAGGACATAAGTCAACTTTCAATTTCCAGTCAGAGTCTACCTTAAATCTGTGTGGAGCAAGGGCCAAGGGAATGATGCCAACAAAATATCTCCCTAACCTACTCAGCAAGTGCATGTGAGTGTGTGTGTTTGTGGGACAAGGAGCAGGGAGAGAGTAAGTGACTAGAATAACACAAAAGCTACATTGTATTGTATTTATTTATTTTTGAGATAAGAGTCTCAGTCTGTCACCTAGGCTGGAGTTCAATGGCGCAATCTTGGCTCACTAAAACCTCCACCTCCTGGGTTCAAGCAATTATCCTACCTTAGCCTCCCAAGTAGCTGGGACTACAGGTGCACACCATCAAGCCCAGCTAATTTTTTTATTTTTAGAAGATATGGGGTTTCACCAAGTTGGCCAGGCTGATCTTGAACTCCTGACCTCAGGTGATTCTCCTGCCTCAGCCTCCCAAAGTGCTGGGATTACAGGTGTGAGCCACCATGTCTGGCCAAATGAATAGACTATGCTATTCAATAGAGTAGCTGCTAGTCGTCTGTGACTATTTAAGTTAAATTTAATAAAAATTTAAAAATAAAATTTAAAAATCAGTTCCTCAGTTGCAGTCACATTTCAAATACTCAGTAGCTACTTGTGACTAGTGGCTATCATATTGGCCAATACAGAGCATTTTCATCATTGTAAAGTCCCATTGGACAGGGATTTCTAGAATTTAGAGCAAGATTTTCTGAGTCTGAATCTCACTTCCAGCACATATAGTAAAAGCTTGCCTGAGTAATGTTCCCAAGCCCCAGTTTCTTCATTTGTAAAATGGTATCTGCCTCAGTGTTTTGCTATGAAAATTATGAATGTAAATAGGAAAACATGTATCAAGTTCTTAGCAAAAGAACCTTACACTTACTAGGCACTAAATAAATGATTATCAGTAAGTAACCTAGCTTCATGCTTACACTATGTAGTCGGCTGGGTCTGGTGGCTCATGCCTGCAATCCCAGCACTTTGGGAGGCTGAGGCGGGTGGAGCACTTGAGGTCAGGAGTTTTAGACCAGCTTGATCAACATGGCAAAACCATGTCTCAACCTCCCTGCTACTTGGGAGGCTGAGGCAGGAGAATCGCTTGAAGCTGGGGGGACAGAGGTTACAGTGAGCTGAGATCGCGCCGCTGCACTCCAGCCTGGGTAACAAGGAGAGACTCCGTCTCAGAAAAAACAAAAAACAAAACAAAAAGGCCAGGTGCAGTGGCTCACGCCTGTAATCCCAGCACTTTGGGAGGCTGAGGCGGGTGGATCATGAGGTTAGGAGTTCAAGACCAGCCTGGCCAACATGGTGAAACCCCATCTCTACTAAAAATACAAAAATTAGCTGAGTGCGCTGGCAAACACCTGTAATGCCAGCTACTCAGGAGGCTGAGGCAGAGAATTGCTTGCACCCAGGAGGTGGAGGTTGCGGTGTGCTGAGATCGTGCCAGCTTGGGTGATAGAGTGAGACTTCGTCTCAAAAAACAAAACAAAACAAAAAAAAAACGGTGCAGTCTCTTTTAATTGGAATGATGCAACTTGTTCTCTGGAAGAGTAAAAAGTTACTTGCCTGGGGCACTGGTACTCCAAGAAGGCTACATCATAGCTGGGTTACAGTGGAAGGAGGTTGGGCCATGGGAAAGGAAGTGGGAAGAGACTAGGGTGGAGGGAGGATGATCAGAGTCCTGGAGACCAAGAAGATACAGTAGCCTGAGTTGTGAGAAGTGACAGAGGGTGGTGAAGATCAGTCTATCTCCCAACTTTGTCAAGAGCTGGCCAGACAAATGCCTGTGTGGTGAAGTCCTCAGTCTGCAGTCTGCATGGCCCTGGAGAACACCTCGCCGCCTCAGGTCCTTGTGCTAACTGCTTGTCCGCTTGTCCACCAGAGGGAGGCAAGGGGAAGGAGAGAAAGGAATCTTAAAGCCCAGCTGGTTCTTTGTTGGCAGCTGTGGTCAAGGTTTGCTGTGAGGGAAGCTGAAGTTCCTGGTTAAGATGAGACTGCCTCTCACACAAGCTCCCAGGCCTCAGCTGTGTTTCCTTGAATCCATTACCTCAGTAGAGAGGACCCTTCCAAACGGCTGTATGTTCTTAAGAGAATCATGCTTCACGGCCTCTCACGGGGGCTAGGACAATTTTCCCACCTGGCTAAAAGCTGTGCCAGCCCCCAGCAACTCCAAAGCCCAGGTTCTCAGGCACAAAACACAGAGGGTGTGAGTGAAGCGGAGCGTGGTGGCTGGCAGCCAGCATTTAGCCACATGGCTGCTGTGCCACAGCATCGTTTGCTCTGCCAGGGCTCATAAAGCATTGTGTGTGGCATTGGGAGGAGATATTTAAAAGTCATTCATTTTGCCCTTAGAGTAATTCCAGAGCTACTGAGCCAAGGGACAAAGGGAGCTTAGTGTGGTAGAGGGGAAAGAATACCATAATAGGAATCTGGAAATGTACTTTTTTCTTTTTTGGAAAAACTAGAGACAGGATCTTGCTCTGTTGCCCAGGCTGGAGTGCAGTGGCACACTCATAGCTCACTGCAGCCTCGAACTCCTGGGCTCAACTCATCCTCCTGCCTCAGCCTCTTGAGTATCTAGGATTTTAGGTATGTGCCACTGTACTCAGCTAATTTTTTTTTAATAGAGATGATGGGGCCAGAGGTATCCCTATGTTGCTCAGGCTGGTCTTCAACTTCCGGCCTCAAGCAAATCTTCCACCATAGCCTCCCAAAGTGCTGGGATTACAGACATGAGCCACCGTGCTTGGTTTGGAAATATATTATATTCCTTGGTCTGTCATTAATTAGCAGTGTGACTTTGAGGCAGTTGTTGCAATTCTTTGGATCTCTTCATTCTCATCAGAGATAAATTTAAGCTGATGGACTAGGTGATTTTAATGTTCTCCTCCATTTCTAGAATTCTGAGATTGCAATTCCCATGTGGGGAAGTGACTATGCCACAGAGGAAGATTCGTTCATTAGGGTTGTCAGATTTGTCAAATGAAAGTATAAGATGACCAGTTTAATTGGATTTGAGGAAAACAGTAATTTTTTTAGTTTAAGTATATCCCATGCAATCTTAGGGATATTCTTACACTGTAAGATGATTTGTTGTTTATGTGAGATCCAAATTTAACTGAGCATTCTGTATTTTATCTGGCAACCCCCTGCCTTCCACCAAACATGTGTGCTTCACAGTAGAAGTGCTGGGGAGGACATTTCTGCCTCTCTCCATCTTCTCAGTGGCATGTTCTGATGAAAGGGAGCTGACTCAATTGGTAACATTCCTTGGCCACATTTGACTGACAGGGAGAACTGTGTCTAAGGCAAAGTGCTTGGCTTCCCCATTGGGCTTTACTGCCTGGACACAGGAACTGTGTGCTCTTTTCCCCCTTCTCTGTCTTGGGAGAGCCCCCAGAGGATGGCTGCCTGTGGGAAAGAGGTGGGAACTTCTTCCTTTGTTCTGCCCCTGCAGCCCTCATTCATTTCAATGGCCGAGTGAATGGATTGGCAGTGAGCTCTGCAGGCCCATTCATCGTAGGCATGCTGGAACTCTTAGGTCCCAACATAGAGATTTGGAATGGGAGCAGAGACCCCATTTGTCCTAACATTTATTCTCTAATCTAGCTTTTACCAGTGAGCACTGAATTTGGGAGCTTATAGGATGCTTGCTGGCCTAGTAATAAACTGACTTGGGCTTCCCACTGGGCTAGTGGATTTCCGTGTTTTCCTGTTTGACCTAGAAGGGAGGAGCTTTGATCCTTGGGTCCTGAGGCTCTTACATTATTGCTTTCTCTACAAGTCAGACTCACTGGCCCATCTTGATTCAGTCTCATTGATTGTAAAAAAGAAAATAAAAAGTGGATGGCATGGGAAATCATTAGAATGACTGGACAAGGAGGACAGGGTTAACTATAGGTCATCTTGGGACATGTCTTATTTACTTTTAGGAATGATTTTGGAACTTTCTGTTGTGAATAACTTCTTGCTGTAAGAAAGAAGATGAGGAGAGCCTTAGTCTTGTGCAGCATTTCCAGTTACAGACTTTAACAATGAGATGCTTTTCAGAAGATACTGCTGGAGAACCTTTGCCAGTGGATGCTGTCATCACAGTCACTGGGATTTTCATAGCTCAGGCCCTTATTTCTTGCCTGGACCTTTGCTACACACAGCATTGTAACTCCATGCCTCCTGTACTTGACTTTCCTAAGTGCAGAACTGGTTATGACACAGCATTGCCTAAAAGCTTACCCTTTCCTACAGAGGCAAGTCCAGACCCCATAACATGGCACGAAAGCCTTCCCAGGCTAATAGGACATTTCTTGCATTGCCACTTTTCTCCCACTACCAGACTCCCAGCTCCTGGGCACACTGCGTATTCCAAAATGACCTTTTAGTGATCACCCAAATATTCTCCTTCATACCTCCAAGAGTTTGTTCATGTTGGTTCTTTTGTTTCTAATGCCCTTCCTCTTGTCTTTCTGGCAAACATTTTCTTTTGAGAGTTAATTCAAATGTCAGCTCTCCAAAGCCTTGTTGAATTCCTCTCTTCCTGGCAAAATTCCTATCCCCCCTCCTGTGTGTGCTGACTCCACCATCTTGCATGATGATGATCGGGCCAGGTATCTATTTCTCCCAGGGGTCTAAAAGCTCCCTGAAGGCAAACTCTTATTTATCTTTGCCTCCCTTCATCAGTGTCACAGGCTTCTCCTATTCCTCTGTCACAGACCCTGGCACAGCAGGAGCATTCACTAAGTGATTATTGCATAAATGAAAACCACAGAATACAGTCCAGATATCTCATATTTAAGTTGTTTTAATTAGGTGGTGTTTATGAATTGTCAGACAAAATAAATCTTCAGGGTGGAAATGATCGAATTGAAATATTACTGTAGGAACATACGGTGGCTCATAAAAACCAAATAGATACTGTAATTTAAGAGCGGGATATTAAATCTTTATCTCAAAGCACAAATCAGAATAGTACCACAGCATGAGACGCTTGTAATAGGCTAGCATTAGCATTTAGTATTAGCATGCAGTAATCCTTCCTTCTTTGGGGTAGAGAATGCCTTTTTGGTATCAAACAAACAAAATTTAATCAACATATGCGTTATGATTTATGGGAGGGATTTTTTTCCTTGTTAAGTAAAATTCATCGGATCAGCAAAATATCTCTGTTGGCAAGCACTTTGTGAGAGGCTGCGAGAATGATCACAGGGATAAAGAGTATTTATTTGGTACTTTGCCTAAATGAAATCTGGAGTGACAGCTCTTCTAACATTTTATTTCCTCCAATACACATTGGGCATAAATTCAGCTCTCAAAGTCTAAGGACCTTAAGAGGAAAACCATAAAGCTGGAAGCACTCTAGTGAAGGAGCACTGGACTTGGAGTCAAGATTTTAGTCCCGATTTTGTTACTAACCAGCTGTGTGATCCCAGGAAGTCCCATAACCTCAGAGGACCTCAAGTTTCCCCATCTTTATATCAAGGGTTGTACTATATGATCTCTGAAGATATTTCTCTGCTCCATCACTTTGATTCCACATGCTTGTCTACAGAGACAGATTTACTGTGACTTTAATGAAGCTCAAGCTTTAGGGCTCTTTACTTCCTCAGCTCCTTCCAAAAGCCCCGAGAGAGGCCCCATCAATGTCTTTTACATGGTTGTATATTTTTGCAAAGTTTCAAAAGTAAGATATTTTTACTGAAATTGGTTAAGACAGCCGTCTCTTTCTACTCCCTCCTCCGCATCACAAATCTTCAGGTGCAGGTCGGCCTGAAAGTGACAGCAGGCATTTTTGGAATGGAGTTGGGGCTATGTGGATTTTGGAAGGGCAACTGAGTTGGGGATGTGTTGATTTGGGATTGGTTGGTATATCTTTTGTAGTTTATAGCTACTCTGTATACAGTTACACTGTTGCTAGTCATCCCAATATAGGTATGACTTCCAAGAATATTTCTACTGCCCACTGTGTAGCCTCTCCCAGCACTGTGGCATGAAGGGGCAGGGTATTATGGGAGTAGGTACTTGTCCTACAATACCTGGTACTAGGAGCACGTGGAGAGTGGAAGAGAAACAAGATTGGAAATGGACAGAGCCAGGAGCAAATCTGTGGAAAATCCTTCCAATGATCAGACATATAAAGTTGGTAAATGGATGATTCTGGTTCGCAGTGATGACTAAATAAAATGGAAATATTACTCTGTCAGGAATATACTCAGTAATGCAACATACACCATTATAAACACACTTTCAATTTTCTGATAGTAATTGCTCAGAATAGAATCCACCAGAATTCTTGTGTTTGTAAGGACAAAAATCTTTAATCGTATTATGAACAGTCTGTGTGTGCTGTTCCAGGTTTTAGGCATTTCAAAAAGTCTTAGTGTATTTGATGCATCTTCTCTTGACAAATTCTGGTGCTTTTAGATGAAATGTCATGCTATTTTGACACAATGCAACAGAAAGTCCCGAAGAAACAAGGGTTCTAGTGACAGAACTTCCATATTCATCAGTACGGCAGCAGATACTACCCTGATGTAGTATCAGGGTAATTTGATCCTACTATTATGTAGCTCAATATATTTGTATTATATTGTATTTAAATACAATACATTATGTTTACAATTTTAAAATGTGTGGTTTTTTGGGGGGCGGGAAATGGGGACGGAGTCTCATTTTGTTGCCCAGGCTGGAGGGCAATGGTGTGATCTCGGCTCTCTGCAACCTCTGCCCTCTGTGTTCAAGTGATTCTCCTGCCTCAGCCTCCCTAGTAGCTGAGATTACAGGCACCTGCCACTGCACCTGGCTAATTTTTGTAGTTTTAGTAGAGGTTTCACCATCTTGGCCAGGCTGGTCTTGAACTCCTGACCTCATGATCTACCTGGCTCGGCCTCCCAAAGTGCTGGTATTATAGGTGTGAACCACTGCACCCGGCCTAAAATGTGTTTTACTTGTTCTTGAATATGCCTTAATTTCAGATGAATTTTTTTCTATTTTCAGAGTGGTTGATCATACTAAAACTCAAATGTGAAGGGAAGGCTGTAACCTACTGGAAACTAAAAGCCTAACGAAAAGAAGGAACTTTTAGGAACTAGCAGAAACTTCAAAATGTTGAAAACTCTCTTTTATCATAAGAGAAGATAAAAACTCTTTATGATGGTCTTTATGATGGTCACACTCATAAAGACAAAAAAACAAAAAACAAAAAAACAAACCCAGAATCACAAGAGCAAAGAAAGTGTAGATAAAACCATAATAGAAGAGGTAAAGAAATTTATGTGAATTGGGACACTGTGGGGCCTGGAGCAGAAGAGAAGAAACATGAAAGAATTGTCTGCACAAAGATGTTTGAGTGTCCTTGCTTCCAAGGGCATTTAAAATTAGCCACTGGATGAGAACCATGAAATGCCATGACTCTTACAGCTCCCATGAAAGACACTGTATAGAGCTTATCCTAATTGGACAAAATTCTAGAAAATTTTACGTGATTTTACAATGTTGAAAGTTGAAAAAAAGCTTTTCTAGATTACCAAGAATGAAAGACAAATTTCTAGCTGACTGAATTAATTCTCATCTTTCTATAGAAAGATCATAGAAATTTTTTAAATCATATCAAGAGATAGCTAAAAATTTAGAAAAATATAGACGTGTGTTAGGCAGCTCATGAGTAAATGCGTTTTGTCCTTTTCTTCCTCCAGAATTTTGTGATGTTTGTGGTACTTTTCTGCTTTTAAAAATTTGTATTTAATCGGGATTTATTCCTTCATTGTAAGAAAATATTACATTTATACTCCATCTTTGTTTGTAATTTTGTATATTTTTTGGTAAAAAGGACTCCCCAGATTATGTAAGCTTTAGGTCCCACCAAATCTAGACCCATTGCTGTATCCTTTCTAGAGCAGTGTTTCTCAAACTTCAGTGTGCATTTGAATCTCCTGGGGCTCCTGTTAAAATGTAGCTTCTGAGATTATGCATTTCTAACAAGCTCCCAGTGCTGACACTGCCCGTCTGGGGAGCACACTTTGAGAATTAAAGCTCTAGAACAATGGTTCTTTCCTGGCTGTGCATTGGGATCATTTACAGTACTTTTGGAAAATATATTGTGTCCAGGTCCCACCCAGTTCTCAGTAGGTTTGGAATAGGGTCCTACACTTTTTTTTTTTACCTCCATAGTTTGGGAAAGAGGCCCTTTCATATGTTATTGGTGGGAATACAAATTGATATAGCCATTTTTGAGCTTGATTTGGCAATATCTTCATAGGAGAAATCAAAAGCCGGTTGACAAGGCAGTCTGGAAAAGGCAGTTTACTGATTCCCACTCCAGAGTTACAAAGCAGGTGTAGAGAGGGATGGGCTTTGGCTAAAATATATAATGGGCACAGGTATATTCTCTGTGATCCAGTACTTGCACTTCTAAAAAACTGACCTAGTAACATTATACATG
This sequence comes from Cacajao melanocephalus, assembly GCA_963573385.1. Lineage (NCBI taxonomy): Eukaryota > Metazoa > Chordata > Mammalia > Primates > Pitheciidae > Cacajao > Cacajao melanocephalus. The sequence goes on from CAUYLG010036220.1 coordinate 84,953, forward strand.
TCAAGATTACATATAAAGTTGTTCACTTCCATATTATTTGTAGCAGGGGAAAACTGAAAGCAGTCTATATGCCCGTAAATAGATTATACAAATTATGGAACACTTTTCCAATGACATAACAATAGCTAATCTTAGTTAAGCAATTATTACGTTATGTAATGTAGACATTGTTCTACCTTATTTATAAGTATTAACTAAATTAGTTTTTATAACTATCATATTTCCATTTTACAAATGGCATAATTTATATTATTGACCTGGGAAGATGTCCAAGGATGTAATAAGCAAAAAGCAAGTAGCAGAACATTATGTATATTATGCATTACCATTATAATACACTAAAATGTAATTCATTTGATTCTGATGCACACTCCCCAGTAGGTAACAACTGATCTAGTATAAAAATGAAAGAACATTCTGTTACATCAAACAAACTGTTTTAAGGCAATTTAGTTAACTGGTAGCACTTTCAGAAGAAGACAAAGTAAAAATGGTTAGGTCAATTTGGTGGTGTAGAGTATTCTATTGATCAATGGTCAAAAGAGTATAGTCATTCTGCGTGATCTCTAATATTAGGATTGATGGAAGAAATGACCCATAGATGTTCCTAGATCTTGTTTCTTTTAGGACACACACTTGGGAGAAATTTTCCAGTGCCCTTTGTCCATGCTTTTCACTTGGACCAACTACTTACATTATGTTGTTTTCACGTTAGTGATTCTGCTTTCTAGTCTACAGCAAAGTTTTATTATTTTTTAACATATATATTTTTTTCCAACACTTTATTATGGGAATTTTCAAATACACAGAGAAGATAGAAATTTACAGAGAATACTCGTGTATCTATCAGCTGGATTCTACAGTTAACATTTTACTGTACTAGTTTTATTGCGTGTCTGTTTATCTCCCTGCGCATCCATTGATCCAATTCATCTTTAGGATGCATTTCAAAGCAAGTTGCTGACATCAGTACACTTTCCCTGCAATACTTTAGTATGTACATCAATAACCCTAGTTTGAGATTTGTTTATTATTCTTTTTCTTTCCTTTTGAGGTAAAATTTACGCACAAGGAAATGCACAAATCTTAAGTGTACCATTTGATGAGTTTTGAGTAATGCCTATATGTTGTAACTCAAACCTCTATCAAGAAAGAACATTACCATACCTGAGAGTATCCTCATCCTCCTCCCCTGGGGCATTCCCTGCCCCTCCACACCAGTCCGCCCAGGTAACAACTGTTCTGATATCCCCCTCACCATACATACCTGTTTTACAACATCATATAAATGAAATGATACCATATGTCTGTTATATAAGCTTTATTCCACTCAGCATAATGTTTTTGCCATTCACCCATGTTATTGATCGTATTAGTACCTTGATCCTTCTTATTATTGAGTAGTATTAGCTTATATAAATGCAGCACAGTTTATTTTCCTATTTTGATAGCTATGTGGGCTAGTTCTGATTTTTGCTTATGAATAAAACTGAGTTTTCTTGCACAAATATTTTTGTGGACATACATTTTCATTTCTCTTGGCAGAATACCTAGGAATGGAATTACTAGGTCAGAGGGTATACTTTTAGTTTTCTAAGAAACTGTCAGATCTCTTCCCAAAGTAGTTGTAACATTTTACACTCCTGCTAACAGTGTATGGGAAAGCCAGTTTCTCTACGTCCTCTCCAACATTCGGTGCTATCAGTCTTTAAAAATTTTACTCATTTTGTGGTTGTATAGTGGTAGCTCATTGCAGTTTTAATTTGCATATCCCTGAATGTGTGTAGGTGTGTATATGTGTGTATTATATAATATATATAATATTGTTTCTTTCATTTATTTTGAAGTAATTTCGGAGTTTCCAGAATAATACCGAGAACTCCTGTACTTCCTTCACCAGATTCTCCAGTTGTAATATTTTATTGCATTTGCTTCATTGCCCACTCTCTGTACTTATACCCACATTAGCATTTCTGAACCTTCAGAGATGAAGTGAAAAAAGATGCGGTATCACCACCCTCCCCTTCTAGTGTGCCGTTCCCCCGAATAAAGACATTTCCCTACAGAATCAGCATACGATCCTCCATATCAGGTTATCAACAGTAGTATAATACTGTCCAGTCCACAGACCCCATTTAAATTTTGCCAACGAGCCTTCAAATCTCTGCTTTTTCTTTGTGTTCCAGGATATTATCCATGAGCCTGTGTTTCCTTAAATTGTCATGTTTCTTCGGATTCCTTCAAACTGCTGCAGCTTCTGTGTCTATCCCTGTCTTTCATGTGCTTGACAGCTTTGAAGAGTACAGGTCTTTCATTCAATAGAATGACCTCCAATCTGGGTCCACCTGATGTTTCATCATGGTCATGCTGAGGTTATACATTCTGCATAGTAATTCTACAGAAATGCTGCTTCGTTTATCTTAGTGCCTCACATCCAGTGGCACATGTCACCTTCTCCATCACCACTGGCGATGCTAACCTCAGTTGCTTGACCACATTGTCTGCCAGGTCCCTCTTCCTTAAATTCAACATTTTGCCTTTTGCAATTTATTTGTGTTTTGTGGGAACATATTTTCATTTCTGAAATCAGTCAATATCCTGTTCCTTATCAAACTTCCCACTCTGGTCTTAGCATCCATTGACTGAATCAACTGCCTTTATGTAAGTTTCCACGTGATGAGTGTCTATTTTCATCATTGGTTCTATTTTTATGAGTTAGTATTTTACTATAAGAAATAGCATATTATTTTCTATACTTAAACTATGGCAAGCTTTCAAGCTGGTTCTTGTGTCTTTTTGACATAACCCCATTGTTCATTGAGCATTTCCTTATTTTCTGACATAAGAAGATGTTCCAAGTGCAACTTGTATATTACCTGTTTCAGCCCTGGAATCAGTCCTTTTTCTAAGAATCCTTGGTTTCTTTTAATAAAGGATACTATTTAGAAGCTAAGATCTGGGTAATCAGTATGGTGGTTTTTTTTTTTTTTTTTTTTGATGGAGTCTTGCACTGTCGCCCAGGCTGAAGTGCAGTGGTGCAATCTCCACTCACTGCAACTTCTGCCTCCAGGGTTCAAGTGATTCTCCTGCCTCAGCCTCCTGAGTAGCTGGGAGTACAGTTGCCCGCCACCATGCCCAGTGAATTTTTTGTATTTTTAGTAGAGACAGGGTTTCACTGTGTTGGCCAGGCTGGTCTTGAACTCCTGACCTCATGATCTGCCTGCCTCTGCCTCCCATCAGTATGTTAATTGCTAGTGGGGTATCATTTCTTTTAGGACCATTCAGTGGACAGAGCTAGGAAAAATATACATTTTTTCATGTCTGTCTATCTACATATGTATGTATTTATACATTTATATGATTTTGATATTAATCTCTGTGTATAGTATACATACATATAATAAAACCATAAGTCCAGACCAATACCTCTATTTCAATCCAACCCCTCAGGATTATTTTCTAGATTTCCCACCCCTTGGTATTTATAAATATCTGCTTCAGTAATGAGGATTTGGCTCCTAGTATCTTCAATATAGTTACTTATTTACTGAATCTCCCAACTACATTGCTGTCTCTTCTGCCCACCACCTCCACATCTTATCTATCTCCTTCCTGACCTATGTGTCACTGGCTCTGGCCCCGCATCCTTGGTTTTTGGGCTACTGGTCCATGCCTCTTCACAGCTCTCTAACGCCCTCACCTCCTTATGATTTCAGCTACCATGCCGACTTTTCCACACTGGGAAGGAAAATGAAGGGACAATGTAGCAGGTTTCAGTGGTAAAACAAACAAACGAACAAACAAAAAATTGAACAGAACCAACCCTTCATTTCCATTTGCAGTAGTTCTATTTCCCAGCTCCCATTCTTGAATTTTTACAAAGAAAAGCACTCAGTCTTTAAAAAAAAAAAAGGAGGGGGAAGATCGAGTGTAGCGAGTTACAATTTTATTTAAGGTCCCAAATAAAAAGGCTTTTTAAAAAGGTTATCAGAATTATAACCTGTTCCTGCTGTGCAGTCAGCTCAAACCCATCACAACTCTGCCGAGCAGGAACTAATGCTACACTCTACCAAGTGAACATGCTTATGACCTGCAAAGGGGTTAATGAACAATAAGGAGTTTTAGCAGAAGCCTCCATTTGCACAAGTGTTGGCTGTCCTTTGATGGGCACAGTGGGCGAGGATCCCTGCCACCCGCACCAGTCCTCTGACCTTGGTGTTCACAAGGTCTCAGTTGTGACAAGCCTGCAGGCACCAATGTCAGGTTTTCAGCATGAACTGGAGCCTCATGGGGGCTTTCTCATCAGAGCCTTTGCCTACTGCCTTAGGGGAGAAGCACTGCAATCATTAGTTTCACATTCCTTAAATCAGAGAAATGATCTGGCTGTTGGAAACAATCTGATAGCACTTTCGGAAATTGGGGGTGGTAGACACACCTTGAGAGTACCAGGCAGCTCTTTCATTCCTTGCTTGGCATTGACTCACTCCCCTCACTGCATTCCCTGCACCAACCTGAAAGCACAGATTCTTGGCTTAATATAGATGAGATTGCACAGAACTGGGGCACCCTTGGGGTCTGCCTTTCTCTCTGATCATACATTCCCCACTCACCAGGGAACCCACTTAATCATCTTTGAAATAAGCCTCATTTGCAGGTGTAAGGCGGCTCATGACCTATGATAGGGAAGGAAAATTTGCCTCGGTACATGTGCTAGCTCTGATTGTGAGTAGAAGCCTGAGAGAGCTGTGTGGAAAGAACTTTGAAGCCTCATCTGAGTATGATAGGAGAGTGCTGTAATTGATTAGTGGTATCTGCCATGAGCATGGAAGCGGGGATTGGGACAATGTACAACACATGTCATCTCTATCCTAGGATTTAACTCCATTTTCCAGCAGAAAATTGCTGAGACAGTTTTCCCTGAAATATTTGGTAATTATCTTAATTTCAAGGCTGTCTGGTGATATCTCATGTTTGTTATCCTTATTTATATTATTAAGATTTTGGCACTTGTGTGTCCCTGACTAATGATGAGAAGAGAAAGTGAGATAAATGAATATTTATTAAGCACCTACTAATTGTCAGTTATTCTTTTAGGAGCCTTAAAAATGTATCTCATCAAATATTCAAAGTAAACCTATACAATCAGAATATTACTCTTCTTTTTAACAATAAATTAATGAAGGCTCAGAGAAGTAAAATATTTGCTTAAACCACAATAGAAAATTTTAAATCCAAGGATAATACTCATTCTTTTTTTTTTTGACAAGTTTAAAACATGTATTTAAAATACAATTTATAAAATGCTTAATCTGCCGACTCAGGAAGTACTCATTCTTATACACTTGGGCAGTGGGCCTCAATCTTGGGAAGATTAAAAAAAAATTTAAAGTACAAATGACTGCATCTCATCACAGATAATCACGTCAGAATCTCCGGAAAAGGGAAGCTTAGGCATGAGAATGATGTTAAAAATTCCCCAGTTGATTCTAACCTGCAGCCAGGGGTGAGAACCACACACCAAAGGGCCAGGGAGCAAGATAATTCACATTTATAGAATGCCTACTCTGAGCCTAGCTTTTTCTTTTTACTTCTATATTTTATCTAATTTAATTTTTACACAATTCCTTAAAGCTTCATTTTGCCTGTGAGGGAAAACTGAGGCTCAGAAAACCTAAGTACATTTCTAAAGATCATGGAGTATAACTGGAACTTGAATGCAAATCTGTTTGGTTTCAAAGCTCTTGCTCTGTCCATGGCTCCATGCTTCTTCCATTAGGTTTCTGAACCCAGGCTCCATCCTTAACCTTAGTGTTGAGCAATTCTGGATCCCACCTGGCTTCCAGATCTAACCCCAACCTGTCATTCTAGCTTGAGCTGGAAGCATCACTTGTAGTCTTAGCATTTGGTTTTGTGGGAGGAAAAAAATGTAAGAAGTGCTTCCGAAAGCTACTACTATTTATCCCGTGGAATTTGGGCAGCTCAGCATGAGGCCACTTCCAGAGCTAGGGGTCCTGAACAAACCGTGTAACCTTGCCTCTGAAGGATGTCTGTGTTTAGACCACAGGGGTTTGGAGTTTTCCTTTGGTCCCCAGGCAGTTCAAGGCAGTACAAAGGAGTTGTGGGGTCCAGAGTTACTGATCCTGTGGGTTGTGGGCACCTGTGTTCCTTCTTTGGCCATCATGGTACCACACTGACTTTAGCTCCTATGGACAGAATCATGGGTGTCCTTGAGATAACAGAGCAAACTAATAGAACATCAGAGTTGGAATGGATCTCCAACTCAATCTAGTTGCAACTCCTGCCTGGGGCAAAAATGCCCACCCTAGCCTCATTGTCAGAAAGGGAATTCAAACTCTGTTTAAATGCTTCCCGGGGATGAAAATGCATGATCTCTGCATTAATTGGCGCATTGCTGGGCAGCCCTTGCAGCTCAGCAGCTGTTTTAAAATTAAGCTTATATATTGCTCTCTATAATTTTCAAGTTCCTTGGTTGGTTGATTTTCCTCAGTCTTATCAAAGACCGGTTTCTATAAAGCTGATCCATCAGCCAAGTCATTTATGCAAATCAGAGTGGCCTAAGCAAGGTTAGTTTCAGGCAAAATTATTAACAAGGTCTCCAGTGGACTTTATTTTCACTGCCCTTAGCCATGCTACTTTCCTTTAGGGACAGCTGCTTCTCAGTCCCTCCAGCAAATCTTGCTGCCAGAAAAACTTTGGAAACTCAGCCACTATCAGCTATAAATGATGCATAAAGCATAACTGCCCCCTTCCAAGAGCAATTACACTTTATTAAGAATGACACCTTGAAAGGTTTAGTGTAAAGGAACAAACTTGAAATGAATCTTAGTCATTAGGTGGTTTGAGGGAGGGTAGGGAGGGGTAAGGTAACATAGCTTCCCAGTACTTCTGACATACCTCATGTGGGGACATCTGACACACCTCATGTGGGGACATCTGGTCGCATGTCCCCACCTTGGGGCTGCTGCCTGGTCGGAGGCAGCTTCTGTCCTAACTGAACACTGGTGGTCTCATGTGAAGTTGGAGTAGACCCTAAGGAGGTTAGATCCCTGAGTTGTTTGAGGTCTAAGTGCAACAGAAAATGGCTTGTTTGCTAAAATTAAAGCCCTTAGGATTTGAATGGCCACCCTGGGTTTGACTGATAATCTGTTTTAATTTTCTTCTCAAAGATGACACCTCCAACAGAGCAGTCTCCACCAGACTGTTCCTGCTGCCAAAACAGGAGTCCGTGATCATCGGAGGGAAGTTTTCCTCAGAATAAACAGTTCTGTTTGTGAATGCAGGGCACAGACGTTCCTTGAAAGGCTTTTTGTTCAAAACAGACAAGGTCCCAGCCCGCCTTCCTTTAAGAGAGATGAAAATATCAGCCTGCGGTGGTTGAGGGTGCTGCGGAAACCGAACTTCTTAGCCCTGAGGTGCAGGGAGGGCGTGTGTGTTTTATTTATTATTTACTGAGAAATCTGTCCAAACACTGCATTTTAGGAACTGCTAAGAAACACTGATGAAAATGTGAGCACTGGAGGCACAGAAGAACCTTTGAAACTAGGACACACTTTCATTAGAGCCTTACCTGGACTCTGTGGGTGAGGCCGTTGGCATGCACCACCCTCTCCTCATTCCAAATCAGTTTTTCAACTTGGTTTAGACTCTGGGAAGCAGTGAAATTGGGGATTTCAAATGAGCCTCTCAGTCCAGATGTGTCCATAATAGAAACCACTGGGCAGTGGGGCATAATTGACAATCTCCCCTTCACTGAAACCACAGAATGGCATTAATTTTGCCAACTAGGCTTGATGTGAATTGGCTAGAATGTCTGAGTAGATTTCCAGCTGCTGCTCATGTAGCTCCGGCTTCCAGCAGTATTTGCATTCCAAATAAAACGAGGCCTGAAATAGATGTGTGATACATGTTCAAAGCTATTTTTAATCAATGATCACTTGGTTAGCTGTGAAAGATTATCAGCAGGTCACAATCCATTTTGAATTTTGCTGTGTCCTGCAGAACTGATCTAAATACGCAGCGACTTCAGCTTCCCCTGCAGTCCTTGTGCTTTGTCAGCTCTTTGGGTGAGGGGTAGGAGGGGAGTGAGGTGGGCTGGGGCAGCACAGATGTGCCACAGTGACAAATACTGGAGCTGGAGGGCCATTTACTCAGGGCAAGGCTGTGTTTAAGTTGGCCCTGGTTCCCCCCAGAGAAACCTTGTGGCACAATCATAAGACTGAAAACTCTGTCCCCTGAATGTCCCTCCTGAAACTCACCATGTTACTGTCCAGAAAGCCAGAGAAATATTTGTTTCTTGTTGGCTAACCCCTGTCTAGCTGTGGGGATGCTTTGGGCCTTGTACATTTCTTTATAGACAGTGTCTTACTGGAAGCTTGAGATTTCTATGGGGACTGTTGCCAATATCATTCACTAGTTGTGTGTGTGTGTGTTTTTAAATAATAGCCCCTTACATTTACTTAGCACACTTACTATTTGCAAGCAAATCTATAATCTCATTTGCAAAAGGCATTTACATAGTATGAATACTTAAATACTTATAATTGCAAATTAATTTTGCTGAACAGAATATGCTAATATTATTTTCCCCTCCCTTTTCTTTTTCTATAATGTGTTTTTCTTTTTGATCCAGGTTTTCTGACATACTTTTGCACATGCGTTGCCAACTGTATTTCAGTTGCACTAAAGAGTCTTGATCCCCAGAACCATTAGTTTTAAGGCTTTATCTTTCTATTTAAAAAATAATAACCCACTGTCTTTTTCCCCTAATATTAATTTTGCCCTCATTTTATATCCTTCCCAAATATTAATGTGTAGATTCCAAAAGCTTTTTGCTATGATTTATTTACAGCTTAGATGTGGCTTTGTGTTTTCTCAAAAAAGTTCTCATAAGCATTCTTTGCTTAAATTTTAAGATGGTCGATCTGTCTTTTCTGTCAAGAATACTTGATTGCCATGCAAATGAAAGAAGAAGGTAGGAGCCCAGAGGTGAACATGGATCTCAGATACACTGTAAAAAAACAAACAAAACAAAACAAAAATCACAAGTTGGGCAACCAACTGTCTCGGTTGCCTGGGACTGTCCTGGTTTTAGTACTGAAAATTCTGTATCTTGGGAAACCTCAGTGTCAAACAAACTGGAATGGTTGATTACCCTAGCTCTTGGGGTGACCTCCACAAGAAAGGGAGAAGATGCAGCTGACCAAGAGGCTTAGATGAGATGCCTCCACTTCCCTGGTTAAATCCTAAGGAGATTAAAGAGCATCTGCTACCTCCCTGGTTTATGCAAGGGCTAGTTTGCTATCCATTGTTTTTTCTTTTCTTTTCTTTTCTTTTTTCTTTTTTTTTTTTGGAGATGGAGTCTTGCTCTGTAGCCCAGGCTGGAGTGTAGTGGCGCGACCTTGGCTCACTGCAACCTGTGTCTCCTGGGTCCTGGTTCAAGCAATTCTCCTATCTCAGCCTCCCAAGTAGCTGGGATTACAGGCACGAGCCACTAGGCCCAGCTAATTTTTGTATTTATTAGTAGAGACAGGGTTTCACCATGTTGGCCAGTCTGGTCTTAAACTCCTGACCTCATGACCTGCCCTCCTCAGCCTCCCAAAGTGCGGGATTACAGGCGTGAGCCACCGTGCCTGGCCAATCTGTTGTTTTTTCTAACCTCACCTTTCCTTTTATTTTCTTCACAGTTTATCCCCATCATTTAGAAATCCTGCCTCTGTATTTTGGCCACAGTAGGCAGAGCAGATCCCTAGAGATAAACAAAAAAGAGTTAAGTAAGAAATTTCAATTCAGAGTAGAGGGAGTTGGAGATGGGGAACTTGGGAGTGGGCAGGGGTAATGCATGCACTGAATACATATAACCTTAGATCAATGCTTGTTTTAGCTCTGTCACCCAGGCTGGAGTGCAGTGGCACAATCTTGGCTCACTGCAACCTCTGTCTCCCAGGTTCAAGCGATTCTTGTGCTTCAGCTTCCTGAGTAGCTGGATTACAGGCACCTGCCACCGTACCAGGCTAATTTTTGTGTTTTTGGTAAAGACAGGGTTTCACCATGTTGGCCAGGTTGGTCTTGAACTCCTGACCTCAGGTGATCGGCCCACCTCGGCTTCCCAAAGTGCTGGGATTACAGGCGTGAGCCACCGCGTCCAGCCTGTGCATTTTTTTTTTTTTTGAGATGGAATTTCACTCATTCCCAGGCTGAAGTGCAATGGAGCTGTCTCAGCTCACCACAACCTCCGCCTCCTGGGTTCTAGCAATTCTCCTGCCTCAGCCTCTTGAGTAGCTGGAATTATAGGCACACACCACCATGTGCCGCTCATTTTTGTATTTTTAGTAGAGAGGGTGTTTCCTCCATGTTGGTCAGGCTGGTCTCAAACTCCCGACCTCAGGTGATCCGCCCGCCTTGGCCTCCCAAAGTGCTGGGATTACAGGCATGAGCTGCCACGCCCGGCCTGCGCATTTTATTTCTACATTCCTTTCTCTAGTCCTGGCTCCTACTAGCTGCTCAGTAAATGCTGAGTGACTGACTGCTTGGCTAACACTTTGGAAGCAACAATGTTGGTTCTTATGGGTCCTTTCGCAAAAATATTTTGTTGGTTTTTGTTCCAGCATCCCATCTCAGCCCCCTAGGCCCAGACCTTTGACCACTAAGGTTCTCCAGGGCCAGGGGGACCCCAGCCTGGGACTCCCCTAAGGTTCTGCCTTGGGACTGGCTACCTGGGTTTCCAAAGTCTGCCATGTCCAACCTGGGCAACATAGTGAGACCCTGTCTTTACAAAAAGTAAAAAATTAGGCAGGGATGGTGGTGTGCACCTGTGGCCTCAGCTACTAGGGAGGCTGAGATAGGAGGATCATTTGAGCTCAGGAGTTTAAGGCTACAGGGAGCTATGATCGTGCCACTGCACTCCATCCTGGGTAACACAGCAAGACCTTGTCTCAAGACAAAACAAAACCAAAACAGAAAAACAAAGTCTGCTGTGGGCCAATATTTCCACGTGCCCATCTGTGCCTGAGAAAGAATGATGACATTTTATTGATTGATTGATTGATTTTTTGAGATAGAGTTTCGCTCTTGTTGCCAGGCTGGAGTGCAATGGAGTGATCTTGGCTCACTGCAACTTCCGCCTCCTGGGTTCAAGTGATTCTCTTGCCTCAGCCTCCCAAGTAGCTGGGATTACAGGCATGCACCACCACACCCAGCTAATTTTTGTATTTTTAGTAGAGACAGAGTTTCACCATGTTAGTCAGGCTGGTCTCAAACCCCTGACCTCAGGTGATCTGCTTTCCTTGGCCTCTCAAAGTGCTGAGATTACAGGCATGAGCCACCACGCCTGGGCCCCAATGACATTTTATAATAGGCCACCCCTCATCTCATGCCTCAGGCCTCACATGCCCTCTCTGATTCATCTTCAACAGCCTGATGAGCTGGTCCTTTCCTCACCATCTCCAATACACAGGTGAAGGGACCAAGGCTCACAAAGCCCAATGCACTTGCCCTGAGCTTGCCACCAACCCACAAGCCCCTTTCGAATGAGATAGCCTTGACCACTCTGACCCGGGTGAAACAGTCCATCTCTCCTGTCTTTCTGAAAAATGTTCATGCATTCAGCAATTAAATCCATTCACTACGACACGTGAGTCACTGTTCTGGGTGCTCCCCTTTCTTCCTCCAGCCATGATCGCCATAAGAGGTCGATGCCATCATTCGGATGTGAGATCAGGGGGGTTACGGTAAACCTGCAGTATCAATCCAAGAGATCCCAGAATGCCTCTTGCCCTGTGAAAATTGGCAGAGCCCTGAGATTTGGATCAATGCCCCCTGCCGTGGGTCTCTGGCCTACAAAGGCACCATGGGTACATACATGTAGGTGCTAGATGCCACCTCACTGCCCACCCTCCATTGCCATGGGAGCATTGGGGGCAGAGAGAGGCCTTGTCAGTCTAAGTAAAGAGAAAACCCTGAAGAGCCAGTGGATTGGGGGCGGGGAGGGGAGTGCTGATGTGAAGGGGAGACCCCTTCAAACAACCTCCCTCTGTCCCTCCCTCCAAAAAATAACATTCCACAGAAGGAGAGATAGAAAGAGGTCACCTTGCATGCCAGATGGAAAAGTCACCAATTAGATTTATTTGGGTCACAAAACTATTTCTTTAAAAAGCAAATTAGGGTAGCCTGAAAGAGTGGAAAGAATGTTTCAGAATAAGACACATTTGGCTTCCACTGAAAGCTTCTTTCCTTCTTAGCTCAGTGTCTTAAAAAAATTACTACGCCTCTTTACATCTTGGTTTTCTTATCTATAAAAACCACAGATTCATTGGCAGGGCGTGGTGGTTCACACCAATAATCCCAGCACTTTGGGAGGTCAAGGTGGGTGGATTGCTTGAGTCCAGGAGTTCAAGATCAACCTGGGCAACATGGGCCAGACATGGTGGCTCACACCTGTAATCCCAGAACTTTGGAAGGCTGAGGCAGGCGTATCACTTGAGGTCAGGATTTTGAGACCAGCCTGACCAACATGGCAAAAACCCATCTCTACTAAAAAAAATGCAAAAATTAGCTGGGCGTGGAAGCACACATCTGTAATCCCAGCTACTCAGGAGGCTGAGGCAGGAGACTCACTTGAATCCGGGAGGTGGAGGTTGCAGTGAGCAGAGACTGCGCCACTGTACTCCAGCCTGGGCGACACAGCGAGACTCTGTCTCAAAAAAAAAGAAGAAAGGGAAGTCAGATATCAGCACTCCCTGGCTCCAAACCCTGCTGTGGCTCCTTTGTACCCGCCATCTCCCTCCCTATTCTGGTAAGGGCGTAAGGGCCTCCCCTCTGGCCTCTTTGCCAGCTCCTGCTCACCTGGCTGCGGAAGCACTGGCCTTCTCCCTGCTGCTCCTAGATCACACTGAGCTAGCTTAAGGGCTTATCTGGGGGCAGGCCTGAAATGCTCTTCCATGCAAAGTTCTTCTCCTGGTTTTTGTCCTTTTATCAGATAGCCAGATAGCCTGTAATTGCTCACCCCTCTCCTGGTAGATATTACCTTTGAATCCTCACCACAGCCCCAAGGCTGGGAGACGTTAGGAAACTTGGCAGAGGGCAGCTGTCCCTAAGTGGTGGAACTGGAACTAGGAGCCAGTGGTGGCCCTGGACTCCAAAGCCCCAGGCCCTGACTTGGCTGAGCCAGGCACTGAGGGAGGCACTTGAGGGTGGGGGGTTCCATAGAGACATGGCCTTTGTCTTCAAAATTAGTGAGAGATAGAGAAGCAAATGGATGAATCACAGTGCCTGGCAAATGTTAGGGGCCAATAAATACGTTTTGTTGTTGAACAGATTAAGAGCCTTAAGGTGTGTAGACATTTCTGTTGGGCCTAAAGAAGGCACAAGAGTGAGAGGGAGGCGAGGAATGGGCTAGGAGAGATTTCCGAGTGGAGGGGGACATTTGAGGTAGACCTTGAAGGAAGGGTAGGAGTTTATCAGAAGCCATGAGGCCTGGGGAGTGGAAACAGCATGGAGGGATGGAAAGAAGGCGATCTGAGAAAATGGGTTTGGAAGAACTGTGAATACTAGTGTTAGAATTCCTTCAGCTACCCCAGGGCCCCAGCTAGAGATCAGCAGGCAGTGCAGGAGGCTGGCCAGGCATCCCGGACAGGCTAAGGGGCAGTCGGCAGGTGAGGGCCCCTTAGCCTGTCCTATCCTCTGACCCTCTCTGCCAGCTCGAGACCACCCCGGTACTTACAGCCGGACCCGGACCCAGGGGTCCTCTGGGGGCGGGGCGCGAGTGGCCTCTGCAGGCCCGTCCCTTGGTGACGTCACACACGGATGACACGGAGGCGGGGCTCAGGATTGTGGGGCGGAACCATGCATAGGGGGCGGGGCCCAAGAGAGAGCGTGGAGGAGAAGACCGGAAGTCCCTCAGCCCCCGCCCGCCCTCGTGCTCCCTTCAGCCCCTTCGCAGCTCCGTACGCAAGGTCGTTTCCCGGAAGTGAAGGGGCCATATTGATGGGTGACCCCGAGAGAGGTACTGGGCCAGAGGCGACTCCTGCGGAGTGGTAGCGCGTGCGGCCTGCGGGTGAGTGAGAGAAAGAGTGAGGACCGGCGGCGGGTGAGCGGCTGGGAAGTCGCAGCACCTCCCCTCAGGCTGCTGCCGGCGCCCCGCATGCGGCCCAGGCCCGGGATACCGGCCTGCAGCCGGGGTCTCGCCCCATCCAGCCCTGGGCTTTCCCCTGGGAGGCCCCTCGGTAGTCCCGCCCCGCTCCAGCCTCAGAGTCCTCCCGGGTCCCCAGGCCAGTTTATCCCGGCCCGGCCTCCAGGGTCGGGGAAATGCAGACTGGCTGGGGCTCAGCCGCCCACTCGCCCAGCGACCTTGTAGTTACAGTCCTCACCGTGACAGTCGCCTTTTACCTCATCAGACACTTCTCCTATTGATTTTCTGCATCGGGAGGCCCTTAGGGCCGAGGGAGCTCTTAGACAGTTGAGGAAAAATAAATGGACAGAGATGATGACTTGCTCAAGCTTGCGTAGGAAATTAGCAAGGCCGGAGGCCAAGGGCTAGCTGACTTTGGGCCCAAAGTCCAGTCTTTTTTTTCCAGCCAAATGCCTCCCCTACTCGGTCTCATTTCTTTATTTCTGAAACGAAGGTGATCATTTCTTCCACATAGGGACGTTGTGAAATTCCCTCATTCGTTAAACATAATTTTGAGCCCTTTGTATGTGCCAAGCGCTGTGCTGGGAAAGTTCGTGGAGCACCCAGAAGTGCTGTACACATAGTTCGGCTCCAGCAAAGGGTAACTCATTCCAGAGGCAGGCAGAGTCTAGAGGAGTGCAGCCCTCCCCTGGAGAGTTGGGGGTCCGTGGGCAAGTTACTTCCCTCTGGGAGATTGTTTCCTCCACTTAAAATGGGGTAATGATGACCCTAGGGTAGCTGACAGAATGCGTTGTTATGTGAGACGCTTAGAACATTGCACAGTGGGCCAGGTGGGGTGGCTCAAGCCTGTAATCCCAACACTTTGGGAAGCAGAGGTGGGTGGATCACGAGGTCAAGAGATCCAGACCATCCCGGCCAATATGGTGAAACCCGGCCCTACTGAAAATACGAAAATTACCTGGCTGTGGTGGCACAGGCCTGTAGTCTCAGCTACTCGGGAGGCTGAGGCAGGAGAATGGCTTGAACCTGGGAGGCGGAGGTTGCACTGAGCTGAGATTGAGCCGCTGCACTCCAGGCTGGGCGACAGAGCTAGACTCCGTCTCAAACACAAAGAGCATTGCACATGTATATAGTTGCAATATAATGCAATAAGCATGAACTGTTCCTAAGAACCCTGACCACCTCCTAGATTGATAATTTAAATGATAGTGGGCAAAAAGCACTTTACAAATAGGCTGATGTAAGGGTTTATTGTTACTGAAGGAAGGCAGTGGTAGTTTATACGTAAATGTAATATTTATTGAGCATTTACAAACCTGGCCAGGTGGTGCTAATAATAGCTGCTATTGATAGAGTGTTTAGTGTGTGCCAAGTGCTGTTCTAAACATGTTCACATACATTAAACTCATTTAGTGCTTATGCCAACCATATGGGCAAAATACGATTTTTATTCTCACTTTACAGATGAGGAACTGAGACAAGCATAGAGAGGTTAGGAGACTCGCCCAAGATAATGCAGCTCGTGCGTGCTAGTGCCGGGATTCAAGCATGGCTGAGTGCTTGTCTTCAACCCTCCGAGACCACCCCCTCTGGTGAAGTTCTGTTACTGTTCTTTACATGCACAGTTCTCAAAATGATGCTAGGTGGTGGGTACTATTGCCACAGTATCCTAATGTCCATTTTATAAGTGAGGAAGCTGATGGTCAGCGGGGGTTAAGTCCTTTGCCCAAAGTCATATGGCAAGTAAGTGGCAGGGCCAGGATTTGAGCCCTGGCAAACTACAACCTGTATGTTCCCAGAATGGGCATCCAGAGGCGGGGATCTCTAGTCCTACCTAGCCTTGCCATTAAGTCATAGGGTGACCTAGGGGGTCTCTGGAACTTGGATTAAAAACCACTCACTACGTTGTCTCTACAGGTCCTTTTGTTATTAATCCTGATACTAGGCTTGTCTGTCTTTCCTTCTGTTTATAGTGTGACACCCAGCCCCTGCCAGTCCCCCATGGCCCCGTGGAGCCGAGAGGCGGTGCTGAGTCTCTATCGGGCTCTGTTGCGCCAGGGCCGACAGCTTCGCTACACTGATCGAGACTTCTACTTTGCCTCCATCCGCCGTGAATTCCGGAAAAATCAGAAGCTAGAGGACCCTGAGGCCCGGGAGAGGCAGCTGGAGAAGGGCCTGGTCTTTCTTCACGGCAAATTGGGGAGGATAATTTAGGATCCTCCAAAGGAAAGAGGACAAAGGTGCCTTCTGTAGACACTCTGGTCTCTCCCATCCCCACCTCACAGATGCATTAAGAAGCTTCAGGTATGTAGACCCTCGTTCCTGTAGATTTGATTATTTTTTGTCACAAGGGACTGAGGAAAGGACCAAAGTCGTCCTTTTAGTCATTAGAAATGAGTGGAGAGCTGGGCACAGTGGCTCATGCCCGTAATCCCAGCACTCTGGGAGGCTGAGGTGGGCGGATCATGATGGTCAAGAGATCGAGACCATCCTGGCCAACGTGGTGAAACCCTGTCTCTACTAAAAATACAAAAATTAGCTGGGCATGGTGGCACATGCCTGTAGTCCCAGCAACTTGGGAGGCTGAGGCAGGAGAATCACTTGAACCAGAGAGGCAGAGGTTGCAGTGAGCTGAGATTGCACCACTGCACTCCAGCCTGGCAACAGAGCGAGACTCTGTCTCAAAAAAAAAAAAAGGAGTGGAGAGCCAGGTACAGTGGTGTGTACTTATCGTCCCAGCTGTGCAGGAGGCTGAGGCAGGAGAATGGCTTGAGCCCAGGAGGTTGAGGCTGCAGTGAGTTATAATTGCACCACTGCACACCAGGCTGAGTGTCAGAATGAGACCCTGTCTCTGGGAAAAAAAAAAAAAAGAGGACATTTGAGGTCTGCCTCAAATGAGAAATAGAGCCTTACCAGCCGTAGGGCAAGAATAAGCAAATGCCTGGAAGTGGGAACTGCATTTTTTTTTCTTTGAGATGGCGTTTCCCTCTTGTCGACCAGGCTGGAGTGCAGTGGTGCGATCTCAGCTCACTGCAACCTCTGCCTTCTGGGTTCAAGCAATTCTCCTGCCTCAGCCTCCCAAGTAGCTGGGTTTACAGGCATGCGCCACCACGCCTAGCTAATTTTGTATTTTTTTGGTACAGATGGGGTTTCTCCATGTTGGTCAGGCTGGTCTTCAGCTCCCGACCTCAGCCTCCCAAAGTGCTCACCAGTGCTCAAAGTGCTCCCATCGCCCACCTCAGCCTCCCAAAGTGCTAGGATTACAGGCGTGAGCCAGTAAGTTGTTTTTTTTTTTTTTTTAAGAGACAGGCACAGCAATTTTTTTTTTTTAAGAGAGAGGCTCTCACTGTCACCCAAGCTGGAGTACAGTGCTATGATCATAGCTCTCTGGAACCTTGAATGCCTGGCCTCAAGCAGTCCTCCCTCCTCAGCCTCCTGAGTAGCTAGGACTCTAGGCATATACCAATGTACCCAGCTAAATTTTTATTTTTATTTTTGTAGAGACAGGGTCTCATTATGTTGCCCAGGCTGCTCTCAAACTCCTAGCCCTAAGCAATCTTCCCACCCTTGCCTCCCAAAGCATTGGGATTATAGATGCAAACAACTGTGCCTTTCTAGAAACTGCACTTTGTTGTCTGGAAACTTAAGTCTGATATGGCCAGAATGGCACCCCTGTAAGGCAAATAGAGTTGAGGGTGGGCCAGGTCTGGAAGGACACTGACTCCCAGTTGAGATTGTAATGGATACCTGATTATGGGGGGTCCATCACAGCTCTGTAAGCAGGGCAATGACATGACCACATTTGTATCTTAGAGGGAGCATACCAATGGCAGTGTGAAGAATAAATTGATAAGAGATACTAGAGGCAGCAGCTGTAGCCAGATGAGATTGAGGGACCGAGGAGATGGGGGTGGCCACATAGAAACACAGCGTGTACAGCAGTGGGACTTGGTGATCAGTTGGCTGAGGCAGGAGGAGGAGAGAGAAAGATGAAGGGTAACTGGGTATAAGGACTGCCAGCTGGGTGAAGGGTGCTGCTTTTAACTGGGGGAGGGAAAACAGGAGGAGGAGCCTTACGTAATGGCTTTTGGTTCTTCTCAGCCACTTAGGATTGGCACGCCTGCCTTTGGCAGTACAGGGCCAGGGGTGGGCTAATGCGCATGAGAGGCTGTCTGCACAGGGAGGGTTGGCTAGCAGATCTGGGAGGGAATTAGGGCGTTCCTTGAAATCTGTGTATTCCTAATATATTTGGCTATGAACTGGGCTACACGCTGCTATCACCACCCCCTCAAAATAAACCAAGAAACAGAATGCCATAGGGTTACTAGTTCATTCCCACAGCAGGTACTATGCATCAAACACTGCACACCCTGGGGATGCAGCAGTGAATGAGCCCAAATGTCCCCCAGAAGCATATGGCCTGGGGGTTAATGGAATGGAAATAGGAACAAAGTGGGGAGCAAGTACTTAGGACCACCAGCATGAGCTTGGGGTTCAAATTGTGGCCACATAATTTACTGGCAAAGTGACATTGGGTCAGTTACTTGATTTCCACCTCACTCAGTTTCTTCATCCTGTAAATTTGGGATAATATTACTGACCTCATGGGATTGTTGTGAGGATTGAGGGAATTAATAAGCAGTGTGAAATTCCCATGATGTAATGTACAGTCAATATACATTAGCTGTTCTTATATGTACTCAGGCAAGTTAGGTTTATAACAAGGCCTATGACTTTTTCAATTAAAATCAGTTGGAACTTTCACAATTCTGTGCTGTCATCGTAGGAAGCTGCAAGGCCTCCATTATTCATCGTCCTTACTATATTAGGGTAATGAGCATTTCTGTTCCCATTTTTGTATCAAGGGAGACAGGTTAAATCACTTGCCTGAAATGTTGGCAGGGCTCAAATTCTCCATACCTACTTCTGCCTGCCAGGTCTGTGTTCCTTTTTTGTTTTTTATTTTGAAACCGTCTGAACCATTTTTTAGTGTACAGCTGTAAATGTATTCACATTGCTGTGTAACAGAGCCCCAGAACTTTTTTCATCTTGCACATCTGAAACTCTATACCCATTAAACAACGGGGTTCTTTCATGACTGTCCCGATGGGAGGTGGAGTGCTTACCTGCTACTAGGCTGTAAGCTTACGCAGCAGAACCTGAGTGGAGAATGTGTCGTGGAGAAGCAGTTTAAACTGGAACAAGTTGAATTAACTTTTCAAGTAAGGTCCATGTCTCTCTGTTGAGCTTGTGGATGCTCTCTCCTATTCCAGGCCACCAGGTCTATGACGTCACTTGGTCCTTGGATGGTGGGGGGTGCATGTTGCACTACAGCAGGAAAACCCTTTAACAAGCTGGCTCAACTTACTAGTTTTGATCTCAGCCGGGCGCGGTGGCTCATGCCTGTAGTCCCAGCACTTTGGGAGGCTGAGGCGGGTGGATGACCTGAGGTCAGGAGTTAGAGACCAGCCTGGCCAACATGGTGAAACCCTGTCTCTACTAAAAATATAAGAAATTAGCTGGGTGTGGTGGCACGCGCCTATAATCCTAGCTACTAGGGAGGTTGAGGCAGGAGAATCACTCAAACCTGGGAGGCAGAGGTTGCAGTGAGCTGAGAGCGCCTCACTACACTCCAGCCTGGGCAACAAGCGAGACTCTGTCTCAAAAAAAAGAAAAAATAGTTTTGATCTCAAGCCCAGGATGGCATCACTGCAAATTTTAAAGGCCATTTTAGAGCTGTCTCAAACGTGAAATATCACTCAGAGGACAGTCTGGGTTGCGACTGCCTTCTGGGAGCTGAACTTTTGTCCTGTGGATGGGAATCTTAAAAGACTAGATGAGAACTCATTTGTGGACCATTTTTACAGTTTATAGCACATCCACTGCAATACAGTTTATACTGTTCACATACAGTATTGCAGTGGATGGTTTTTCCTCACTACAACCCTATGATTTGGTCCCATGCCAAATTGGCCCCCCAAGGGGCCATTATCACTGTTTTGTAGCTGGGGTGTTAAGTAACTCATTTGAGGTCACCCAGCTAATAAATCAGGGCTCAAGGCAAGTACCGTATTTCAGGATTTCTCACTCTAAACCTGTGCTCTGTTCTGTCATCTGTAGCACCACCTTGCTCCCACCAGTCCTCAGAAGGGCGCCAAGGACTAAAATGGTCCAGGCAGGCTGCTTCTGCCCGGAGCGAGCGGCGCCCTTCTAGCCCTGCTGCATCATACTCAAGGATCGTTTAGAGGGCACTTGTGTCCAGCAGCTCTCCCTATTGTAAATATTTCAGTAAAGAGTTAAAACAAGAGACATTGTTACGTGTGGGGACTCTGCCTCCACTAAGTTTGGTATGTCCCGTCTCTGTCTCAGTGGCCACTGGAGGGAGGGTGTCTGGTGTTCTTCCCTGAGTCCACCCGTAAATACAAATGTTATCTCTTCTCCCTGGCCTCGCTCTGTGCATTCGAGGTAGGAATGTACTCAGTTTGGCCAAATAGTCTTTCATGTCCCTAGACCTGATGCTTCTATTGATTGTAAGTGGTCGAAGAAGGGAAAGTGCCCCCAAGGTGTGAGCTCAAGTTAGGGAAAAAATGTTTTTGGACTTGACAGTGCCTCTTAGTTAACTCGATTGCTGGAATAATAGAGTCAGAAATATTTATTTGTTTTTCAGGGAGGTAGAGGCAGGAGCATAAGATGTGGAGCTAGCAATACCCAGTTATAACATGGTATTAGAAGGAATGTTATTTTACATGGAAGATGTCCTCAGTGATCTTGTCTCTTGATGTCCTCCCATTCTGGGACACTGAATGGTCTATGACCTTGTTTTCGCTTATGTCATTCCTGGTGTGAAGGACAGTGGGTATTACAGAGGAAAGTGGCAGCATGCTAAGTGGTATTCTGATCTGAACCACGCTGTCATCCCTTACCCGGCTCAGGCCCAGGGTTCTAACTCCACGGGAATGGGCTTACCTGGGGACTGCTGCTGCTGCAGTCAGGATGACGCCATTGTAGCTGGGAGCAGCGCACTGCCCTGGAGGCCAGCCTCTTCGCTGCTGTGCCTCAGCTCTCCTTGCAGGTGACCGTGTTTTTAGTTCCCCTTCCGAGTGTGATGGAGCAGATGGGTGTTTTGTTTCCCAGTTAGCAGCCAAGTCTGCAGTGTCCTTTGTGCTTTTGATCTCCCAGTATGCCAGCCTCACCTAAGCTTTTATAGTCCCCACTGCACACTTGTCTCCAGAAACAAAGCATTTGTCAAGCAGGAAGGTCTACGGAGGCTTTATTTACTTCTTTGGGCCTTTCTCACACATGGACATGTGGTTACAGTTCCACGTGCAGGGTGTTTGGTGCATGTTTTGTGTTTCATTTGCAGAAAGTACCTAGAATAAGATTGGATTTGGGTAAGGGTGAGGGTGGTACAGTAGAAAAAGCATCATATGCCGGGTGCGGTGGCTCATGCCTATAATCCCAGCACTTTGGGAGGCCAAGGTAGGCGGATCACCTGAGGTCAGGAGTTCAAGAGCAGCCTGGCCAACATGGAGAAACCCCATCTCTTTAAAAAAAAAAAAAAAAAAGCATACAGGGAGCAGGGAGTCCTGAGTTCTGGAGATGACTGTGTCGTTTCGCTTTTTATTTTTATTTTTAAGATATGGGGTCTCGCTCTATCACTGAGGCTAGAGTGCAGGGGTGCAATCATAGCTCACTGTAGCCTCAAACTCCTGGGCTCAAGCAGTTCCCCTGCCTCAGCCTTTTAGGTAGATGGGACTACAGGCACGCGCCGGCACACTCTTTATTTGTATCTTTTACTTTTGGAGATGGGGTCTTGCCATGTTGCTCAGGGTGGTCTTGAACTTCTGGCTGCGAGCAGTCTTCCCACCTATGCCTCCAAGTAGCTAGGATGATAGGCGCCAGCCACACTGCGCCTGGCGATTGTACCATTTAATTACACTGAGACCTGGCACATCACCTCCCTATGTGTGAGGTGCTGTGATGGTATCAGATGAGCTCCGCCCTGCTCAGCTCTAACCTTCCACAAAGTAGTGGCCAAAGGATGAAAACATGACCTGCATTGTAACATTGTGAAGGGGTAGAGAAAGGGTTGTTTTGCATGGGGGGTGGGTACTTCATTGTAATACGAAAAAGGGTTGACAGTGAGCTTAAAACTTTCTTAATCTCACTAGTTTGGGGAGAGGTTTTCCTGCAGTACCCAAGATCAGTCCCTCCTTGCTGCATCCCTGTGTATCATGGGACATCGTAGCTCCCACTAGACCCTAAAGCATGCAGTGCTGGAGACAAGAGGAATTGGGTTGCTGGAACTCACAGAGTTCCCTGTACTTCTTGGCGTTTGACTTGATCGGGGAGGGAGGTTCTCGTGGTCCCAGTACTTATGGCCGTGTTCTATCTTCATTCTCAGATGAGCAATGGCAGGCGCTGGTGAGCGCAAAGGCAAGAAGGATGACAATGGCATTGGCACAGCCATTGACTTTGTGCTCTCCAATGCCCGGCTGGTGCTGGGGGTGGGTGGAGCAGCCATGCTGGGCATCGCCACGCTGGCAGTTAAGCGGGTAAGTGCATGCAACCAGGGCCAGGGGTGGGATGTGGTGCTATGCTCATAAGGTGTAATGTTCTATAGAAAGAAAATGTCGAAGCATTCTTAGGAATAGGAGGAAATGATCACAATGATGTTAACTGAAAGAAACAGGTTTCAAAAGTATGTATAGAGTGATCCTCATTACATACATCTAGAAAGAAACATACATAGTTTTCTATAATCTAGAATAAAAACAAAATGATTAAAAGTGGTTGAACTTACTAGGACAGAGCTTCTGGGGACGAAGTAGATTGGAAGAAAATAGGGAAAGAGGGCAGGTTTATGTCCTGTGTCCTCTCTGCCATTTCAGATGTATGATCGGGCAATCAGTGCCCCTACCAGCCCCACCCGTCTGAGCCATTCAGGGAAAAGGAGCTGGGAGGAACCAAACTGGATGGGCTCCCCCCGACTGCTGAACAGGGACATGAAGACAGGCCTGAGCCGGTCCCTGCAGACCCTTCCCACAGACTCTTCGGCCTTTGACACAGGTGAGAAGGGCTGCTACCCCTCCTGGGACCTCTCTGGACTTTCAGGACCACTCCTGCACTCAGCAAATGTTTCCTGAGCACATTTGTGCCAGGCACAGTGCCAGCACTTGCCCTCCATGCCAGACCCTCTTTCTGGGACTGAGGCAGCTGTGGACTGAGCAAGCGTGGGAAGAGCTCATGTGCCTCTCTCTCTTGCCTTGGCAGATACATTCTGCCCACCCCGGCCCAAGCCATTGGCCAGGAAGGGCCAGGTAGACTTGAAGAAGTCACGACTCCGCATGTCCCTGCAGGAGAAACTTCTTACTTACTACCGGAACCGGGCAGCCATCCCTGCTGGAGAGCAGGCTCGGGCCAAGCAAGCTGCTGTGGACATATGTGCGGAGCTCCGGAGCTTCCTGCGGGCCAAGTTGCCTGACATGCCGCTTCGGGACATGTACTTGAGTGGTAGCCTCTATGATGACCTGCAGGTAACAAGGTGGTTCTCACGGTGGGTGGGGTTGGGTGCCGAGCACAGTAGTGTTGCTGGCACAGTTCAGTGTCCCAGACTAGCCAGAAAGACTGAGATCTTACAGCTTCTGAATCCTGTGTACTGCAGCAGCATTTGGAGATCCATATTTGTTATTCTTTTTTTTTTTTTTGAGATGGAGTCTTGTTCTGTTACCCAGGCTGGAGTGCAGCTCGGCTCACTGGGGCCTCCGCCTCCCGGGTTCAAGCGATTCTCCTGCCTCAGCCTCCCAAGTAGCTGGGATTACAGGCATGTGCCACCACACCCGGCTAATTTTTTTTGCATTTTTAGTAGAGAGGGGATTTCGCCATGTTGGCCAGGCTGGTCTCGAACTCCTGACCTCAGGTGATCCACCTGCCTCAGCCTCCCAAAGTTCTGGAATTACAGGCGTGAGCCACAGCTCCCAGCCTGTCATTCCTTATTTTTGTGTCTTTAATCCCTTCTCATGTTTTAGTCCTACTCACAACTTTAAAGAAACTTTAAGGGGCCTCTTCCTTCCTATATTCTTGTCCCCATCTCTCCTTTCAAGTTTTCTCACTCTGTGTAGATTGATAAGGTGACGTGAAAGAATTCTTAGTTCCCTTTTTTTACTTTTGGAGACAGGGACACACTCCGTCACCCAGGCTGGAGTGCAGTGGTGTGATTGTGGCTCACTGCAGCCCTGACCTCCTGGTATCAAACAGGCCCCACCTCAGCCTCTCAGTAGCGAGGATTATAGACATGCATCACCACACCTGGCTAATGTTTTGTACTTTTTGCAGAGATGGGTTTTGCTATGTTCCTCAGGCTGGTCTTGAACTCCTAGTCTCAAGCGATCTGCCTGCTTCGGCTCCCAAAGTGCTGGGATTACAGGCATGAGCCACTGTGCCCAGCCTAGTTCCCGTTCTTGTTGGGGGAAAGTAAGATGGTGGGACCCGTGTTGGAGGAAGCATGTCTT
The DNA here is from genome assembly GCA_963573385.1 of Cacajao melanocephalus. Lineage (NCBI taxonomy): Eukaryota > Metazoa > Chordata > Mammalia > Primates > Pitheciidae > Cacajao > Cacajao melanocephalus. The sequence goes on from CAUYLG010036220.1 coordinate 109,610, forward strand.
TTGAACAGAGTAAACCCTCAGAACTTGTTAAATTCTGCTCTGACAGGTGGTGACAGCTGACCACATCCAGCTCATTGTGCCCCTTGTGCTAGAGCACAACCTGTGGTCATGTATTCCTGGTGAAGACACCATCATGAATGTCCCTGGCTTCTTCCTGGTTCGTCGTGAGAATCCAGAGTACTTTCCTCGTGGGAGCAGTTACTGGGACCGCTGTGTAGTAGGGGGCTACCTCTCCCCAAAGACAGTTGCTGATACATTTGAGAAGGTAGTGGCTGGCTCCATCAATTGGCCAGCCATAGGGTCCCTCTTGGACTATGTGATCCGACCGGCTCCACCCCCAGAAGCCCTGACACTGGAGGTGCAGTACGAGCGTGACAAACATCTCGTCATTGACTTCCTGCCATCAGTGACCCTTGGTGACACAGTCCTGGTGGCCAAACCACATCGGCTAGCCCAGTATGACAACCTGTGGCGGCTGAGCCTGCGTCCTGCTGAGACGGCACGCCTGCGGGCTTTGGACCAGGCTGACTCGGGCTGCCGATCCCTGTGCCTCAAGATCCTCAAGGCCATATGCAAGTCCACCCCTGCTCTGGGCCACCTCACTGCCAGCCAGCTCACCAACGTTATCCTCCACTTGGCCCAGGAGGAAGCTGACTGGTCTCCGGATATGCTGGCCGACCGTTTCCTGCAGGCCCTGAGGGGACTTATCAGCTACCTAGAGGCGGGAGTCCTGCCCAGTGCCCTAAACCCCAAGGTGAACTTATTTGCAGAGCTCACCCCTGAAGAAATAGACGAATTAGGATACACTCTCTATTGCTCATTGTCTGAGCCAGAGGTGCTGCTGCAGACGTAGGGCAGGTGAAAGAAAGCAGGTGTAGGTGGTCAGGCCCTGGATTCTCCAGTAGATACGCTTGGCTACGTAGTTGGTGCCTCACAGGGTCCCTGGTGCCTCCTGTCTTGCTGATCATCACCCTGGTTACTTCATGCCGATTAGAATGACATCTCTTCTGTCTCCTGTTTTCTTACCCAACTCCTTCTATTTTCGTTACCAATCACTGTGCTCCCTACTCCCCCCTGCCTCCAGGCTAATTTTTCTGGAATGAATTGAGAAGGTGGAGTGCTGGCGTGAGCTGATGGACCACTCGGTATTTTGCGTGTCGGCCCATGTTTGCTGCCTCTGCCTGGCCTGCCGTGCCTGTTTGCCTGTTCCTACTCAGTGTCTTTTCTATCTTTTCCTCTCTCATTCACGCCTTCTGTTTTGCTCTTGTTCCTGGAGCATATCTGCCTAATTAAGATGTTGCCTTTTAGTTGAATGTCACTGAAGAGCTGCGATTGCATGTTTCAAAGCTGAACTCTGCAGAGTGAGTGCTGAGACAGTATTTAGGGTTCCTGGGAGTGAGGCTGGTAGAAGAGCTGGCCTTTGACCCCAGTTCCTGGAAAAGAAGTCCGTCCTCCCACCATTTCCTGACCCATTCATAAATGCTGAGAGCGTCTCTCGTGGGAACACTCAATGACCCACACAGGATAAACTGGATGCAAAGTTATTTGCAGATTGAATTTCTTGGTGGCTGTCAGCAAAAGTGCAGAATAGGGAAGCAGAGCTAGTTAAGGGCCTCATGGAGCATTTGTGTGCCCCGTGTCTGCTCCTCATCTGTGGCTGCAGGAGTTGGACAGACAAGGAAAGATGGGCTGCCAGGGCAGCACCTCTTCATGAATGCTGGTTTTCACCCTTTCTTTTATTGCCAATTAGGACAAGGCCTTGAGGGAACACAACCTTGGCCATCAGTTGAGGATGAGGGAGGCTGACAGGAGGCTGAATGTCAGCAGGAAAATCCAGTCACCAGTTGGGGTTTGTGGGCCATGTTTTCTCCCTAGACAGGCCCTGCTTTTCTAGGATGTGGCCTTAGAGCAGGAACAGGCCCAGCACCGGCCCTTCATCCTCAGTGTCTGCCACTGGAATGTGTCAGGGGTGTTTGCTGAGCTCTCTGGGCACGGCCAGAGTGCAGGTGAGCATGCGCAGACCTCTTTCCCTTGTCCTGTTTCTCACCCAGCACCTGGGGAGATCGGTGCTACCAAGGAAGAGAGCACATAGATGAGACATGGGGGCGGGAGACGGGCACTTCCTCCATTCCTCCTCGTCTTCTGCTGCTAAGATGCAGTATTTTTTGCAAGGTAAATGGACCCTGCAGGTGGGGGGAATGTTTAATACACCATGTCCCTTTGTTGTTGTGTGTTTTTCCCTGTTTGTGGCAAGACTGATGATAATTCTGTGTCTCATCTGCCCATTTAGTATTTGTTTTCCTCCTGTCGAGTTGTCTTTTCTATTACTACCTCTCCATCAGTGAGGTTCTGGTGAAGCTCTCTGCAGCTGTCTCATTCCCTCCCAATGATAGGAATAGGAAATGACTCTTTAGCACTGATACCTCAGCACCCCTCTGAATTTAGGGTAGAGATTCCTGCCCCTCTTTTGTCACAGATAGGAAGTTGAGAACTAGGGTTAACCTTGACTATATTTAGAGGTCTTCTTGCCTCTTTTCCCCTTAACAAGGATTTCTTATGGTGGTTCAATTTCATTTGCATAAAGGTATTGACAGGGAACAAAAATGATAAAGCTGAGAACCTTGAGAGAGCTTTACCCTGTCTGTGGGTCAGACTCAAAGGGCAGTTAAAAAAAAAATCTATATGCCTGAGTACCACCCTGGATGAATGCTTTAGAAGGTATGGGGTGAAGCCTGACTTTGAGGGTTCAGTGTACCCATCGTATATCCGTTAGAAGGGAGAGGAGAGGATTGACAGGGTGTTGGAAAAGTATAGATTATTATTCATTGAGATAAATGATTTGGTTTCCCTGCCATGAGTATTTTAAAAACTTAGTTTTCCCAAGCTGGCATATCTGACCAAATACCACTTAAAACATTGGAAGGAGGCTGGGCGCGGTGGCTCACGCTTGTAATCCCAGCACTTTGGGAGGCCAAGGTGGGTGGATCACTTGAGGTCAGGAGTTTGAGACCATCCTGGCCAACATGGCAAAACCGTCTCTACTAAAAAGAAAAAAATTAGCCGGGTGTGGTGGCAGGCGCCTGTAGTCCCAGCTACGTGGGAGGCTGAGGCAGGAGAATCACTTAAACCTGGGAGGTGGAGGTTGCAGTGAGCCGAGATTGTGCCACTGCACTCCAGCTTGGGTGACAGAATGAGACCCTGTTTCAAAGAAAAAAAATTGGAAAGAGAACTCAGTAAGATTTTAAAGAGCCTCAAGTTATTTAAGTCAAGTATAACTGTCATTTTAAGAAAGCAAATGAGTTTATCATCTTTCTGAAACAGCATCTCTTTCAACTGTTTGATAAAACGTAACTTTGCCATTTTACAAGCAACAACCTCTTAAGAAGACCTCAGAACTAGAAGCAGTGGGAACTCTCAGCCCTAGTCCTGATGGGTTTGCTGACCATGACTGGGCAAGCCATTCTTTTTGCTGCCATCTTCCTCGTCATAAAATGTGGAACATAGGCAGTTGCTTTTGAGATTCTGGGATGGAAGAGGACAACATTTTGCACCTGCCCCCTTTTTTAAAAATCTTTGGGGAAAGCTGAGTAACTTTCCCTGATACTCCGCCTTCCTGTTCAGTAACTCTTACTTTTGCCTGAAGTAATAGCATCTTCTGCTTCTCCATCTAGAGATTTTTGTGTGTGTGCCATCAAGGTTAGCAAACCTGATACTTAGCCTAACACTTAAAAAATGCACTCATTATCTTAAACCTAACCAATTCCAGAGTTTATTTTGGTTCTCCTCTGTTGCCCTTCTAAAAAATGAGTTCAAGACGACAGTATTTTTTTCTTTACCTGCTTGGTTGTGACTTTTTAAATTTTATTTAAATAAAGGAAAGAAATGTTGAAGCTCAAGTTGAAAAAAAAAGTGTTGCAGAGGCCGGCTTCAGTCTCCTGGGTCCCGGCCCTGGAGGGCCACCTGTCCGTATTCCACACTCGCTGACTGTGCTCCCTGCACTCCTCTCAAGTTGATAGTTCAAATAGTCTTGAAGGGGAATCAGCTTCAGGATTGAATGACCCAGGAGAGTCCCCAAGGGGGTTTCTGTAAATAGAGACTACTGCATGTGTCCAGAGCTCTCTGCCATGGTAATTCCTTGGGACTCTGACTTGTCTGAGAACTTAATGCTGGGATTTGTTAGAACTCTGCCCTTTTATCTGAAGCTCAAGGCCAAGGAGAATGATAGGAGACTTAGGATAGAGTTGACCCCTGCACCAGGCTCGAGGCTGCATCCCTTTTAGATCCCACTTACTGTAAGTGGCCAGAATAGCAGAGATGTGGGGTCTGTGGTCAGCTGCACACGAGGTGTTTACCTTTACATTTTGGTCACCTGTAGTCTTTAAATTCTTGGTTCCTGAGGCCAAGTCCACAACTTGCCTTCTAGTCACCTGCCTGCCCGCCAGTGGTGGCTGATGTGTCAGCTGTTAGATTCGGTATCAGTCACCAGTCTTTCCGTCCTGTCTTGGCTAAGTCTATATAGGTAGGGTCAGCTTAGCCCTGAGACCCAGAGACCTGCTGCCCTTTTTCTCCCTGAGGGAGGAAATGAAACTGGGGAACACAATGTCCATGGGAAGAAGAAAATAAAAATCGTTCCAACAGCTTTGACTTGTGTGTGGCAGATCAAACATTTTCCTGTGGGAGTGGTACTGGGTCTCCATTTTCAGCTAGGGGAACCTTTGAAGTGTTTGAGCTAGGTCTCTATAAAAGAATATATGGGACAAATTGCTAGTAGAGTCATTCTTCCACGACCTGTTCAGTGTCAAAACTGGGGCAATGTGACTTTAATTCTTAACCATCTGCACGATCATCCGTCAGGAGGTAGTTTTTTTTCCTTCAGACGAGTCTCACTGTGTTGCCCAGGCTAGAGGGCAAAGGCGCAATCCCTGCTCGCTGCAACCTCTGCTTCCTGGGTTCAAGCGATTCTCCTGCCTCAGCTTCCCGAGTAGCTGAGATTACAGGTGCCTGCCACCACGCCTGGCTAGTTTTTGTATTATTTTTTTTAAGTAGAGATGGGGGTTTCACCATGCTGGCCAAGCTGGTCTGGAACACTCGACCTCAGGTGATCCTCCCACCTCCACCTCCCAAAGTGTTGAGATTGCAGGCATGAGCCACTGCGCCCAGCCAGTAGTGTCTTGACGTCCTGTGGCTCCCTAGATCAGCCTTTGGAAGATGTGGCTCAGGGATTCTTACTGCATTTGCGTGAAAAGGCTAGAGAATTTCCTTTTTTTTTTTTTTTTTTTTTTAAGACAGGGTCTTGCTCTGTTGCCCACACTGAGTTCCAGTGTTGCAATCACAGCTCACTTCAGCTTGGAACTCTGGGCTCAAGCAATCCTCCCACCTCAGCCTGAGTAGCTGGGACTACAGGCTGGAGCCACTGCTCTGGAACCAGCTTCTGTATATCTCAACACTCATGATTCCCCAAGGAAAAAGAAAAACCATACTTTTATTCCAGCATCCAGTATGCCTTGTGTATACAGGTTGTTTTAAAGTTGTTGGTTTCGTCTCAGTAAATAATAGTGAAGAGTTCTCTGAGGCACTAGGAGGATGTGATGAAGATAGTGACAGAGGTCAGCGTAAGGAAACCTGCGTTCTATGACCGGTAGCAGCAACAGCCATTATTGGTTACATGTATCAGGCGCTGTGCTAAGTGTTTTACATGTATGATTTCATTTCGTGGGGCAAGGAGACTCATCAATAGCCTCATTTTACAAATGAGGAAACCGAGGCTCAGAGAGGATAAGTCACTTAGCCAAAATGTCCCAGCCAGGATTCTTTTGTGTGTGCTCCCCAAAATGTCTTCCAACTCCTACCCCATACTCCTTCCACTGGGAGCTGCGTGACTTTAAGCAAGAAGCTTCATCCCTTTGGGCCTCGGTTCATCATTAGAAAGGATTTCCTGGGCGAGGCTGAATGAGCGCAGCAGATGACTTGTGGTTATTTAGAGCAGTGCTTCCCTGGTTTTTTGATATCACAGCGCTCATAGAAATACTTGTGTGGCTCAGTGAAATGGAGGCGGAAGGTTTCCACCTTTACAGGGCCTGACTGGAAGGAGCTGGGGGACTATGGGGAGGTTTCTTGTACTCTTAGAACAGACTACCCCTTCCCAACGCACAACCCCCAGCAAGTGGCGGTGGGTTCCCAGGCGCCTCTCCTCCCAGGGCCATGAACGTAACTGCTGAAAAGCGGGTTAGGCTGGGGAGTTCAGAATCCGTAGTGAATCGAAACTACCCTAGAGAGACGGCAGCGAAGAAAATCTTGTTCCTACGGGAACAGAACGGAACCTCAGGCCACCAGAAGTTCCCCACTGATGCTATTCCGTAGCAGCCTTGAACTTGAGCCGGATGAGAATTGTAAAAACCAGGTTGGGCGACAGGATGGCGCGACTTCCCGGCTCCTTTCCAGAGTTTAGGAGGAGCCATGCAGACTCAGCCGGCCTTTGCGGGCAGGTGGGAGGGGACGGGGCGCCCTCTTAAGACCCCTTCAGCCTCCCGGGGACAGCACCGTGTTGGCTATGGATGGGGACTCTGGAAGACTCAGGCTTGGTGCAGGTAACCCCGCGGCTTCCGCAGGCCAGAAATCAGTGCAGCCTGCACAGAAGGAGCGCGCAGGCTGGGAGCGGCGGCGGGGCCGCCAGTGTGGACCTCCACTGAGGGCGGCGGAACCGACCGCTGGGGCCGGGCCTTGAGGCCACTATGGGTCGCACTGCGCTAAGGCCGCCTGGGGGCAGAAGTCCGCGCGATTGTGGCGGGCCGGCAGGCGGGCGGGGCTGAGACAGAGCAGACAGCCCCAAACCCTGGCTCTTCCCGCGCAAGCCCCGGGCCCCTCTCGCAGCAGCCGCCCACCTAGGGACCTAAGCCAATAAGGGCTCGAGGTATATATGACTCACCGCGCCTGGGCCAATCAGCTCGACGTGCGCTCTACGCCAGCACCTCGCGCGATAACCTGTCGGCCTCGGCCTTCACAATGAAAACCCTCTGTGGGAAAACCACCTCTCCCCGCCCACTGCGCCGACACCGGAAGCGAGGCGTGTCTGAGAGATCACTCCGCGCCCCGGTGGCAAAGGTAAGAACGGACTCTTTGATCGTAGAAGCTAATAAGATAGTGCACCTCTCTCCTTTCGTGAGGCCATAGAAACAAATTCCCTTTCTTGTCACAGTTGCGCCCCGGACATAGGTGCTGGGGGCGTCAGAGGGAGGGAAGCGAGCGGGCGGTAGGAGACGGTCACGTGGCCGCGGCGGAAGGATAGGTCTGTGCTGCGTCCCCGTGAAGGCGAGGTCTATAAAAGGCCGGCGGGCGGCGACCGCGGCCATTTCTACTTTACTCGCCCATAGATGTAGTTTTTTTCGTGCGTGCGCATCTTCCCTCCTCCCCGCCCGCAGGGTCCAAGGCCACCATGGCGTATTAAGGGCAGCAGTGCCTGCGGCAGCGTTGGCCTTTGCAGCGGCGGCAGTAGCACCAGGCTCTGCAGCGGCACCCCCCAGCGGCTTAAGCCATGGCGTGAGTACCGGGGCGGGCCATCCATCCGTGCTCCCTGGGTCGGCGAGGGTTTTGGGCTGGTGGGGCGCGGCATGGGGCCGGGATGGTGCTGCCAAGGGGGAAGCGATTTTACGAGCGCCAAGGACGCGTAGTCTTTGCTTGGGTGTCTCCGAGACGCTCGCGTGCGCGGGACCGGGAAACCGCAGTTAGGTGCCGGGACTGCTTCCCCAGGGGTCCTGCGCCTTCGTACCCCGAGACCCCCAAGGGTCTCGAGGGTCTCAACTGTCCCATCCGCGAAACGTGGCAGAAGTCAAGATGGCGGCCGCAGGGCGGCGCCGCGGGGCGTGAGTCACGGGCTGGCGGTGGGCGGGGCGTGGCTGCCCTGGCCGTATTTGGACGCGGAGACGGAGCGCCTTCCTCTTGGCCGGTGAAGGAATGGCCGGGCCTCTGTGATCGTCCATTTTGTGGAACCTTAGCCGGAAGCCGGTGGGGGGGGGGCGGCAGGCGGGCGATACATCTGCCCTGTTAGATTCTCTAGACGGCCGGTTTAGCTGTCCCGCCTCATAAGTGGAAAGATGAAATTCTCAGATCAGCTAATCTCTAATGGGACTTGGCTTCTGATTCTTACTCAGGCTTCTCACGGCATTCAGCAGCAGCGTTGCTGTAAGCGACAAAGACACCTTCGAATTAAGCACATTCCTCGATTCCAGCAAAGCACCGCAACATGACCGAGATGAGCTTCCTGAGCAGCGAGGTGTTGGAGGGGGACTTGATGTCCCCCTTCGACCAGTCGGGTTTGGGGGCTGAGGAAAGCCTAGGTCTCTTAGATGACTACCTGGAGGTGGCCAAGCACTTCAAACCTCATGGGTTCTCCAGCGACAAGGCTAAGGCGGGCTCCTCCGAATGGCTGGCTGTGGATGGGTTGGTCAGTGCCCCCAACAACGGCAAGGGTGAGTAGGCTGCCACCAGCCACATCGTCCGGGTGGGATCTGGGGTTAGGGGCTTGCTACCTTTGTGTCTGACTCACTGGGCCCGTCACTCGTATCTTTTGCAGAGGATGCTTTCTCCGGGACAGATTGGATGTTGGAGAAAATGGATCTGAAAGAGTTTGACTTTGATGCCCTGTTGAGTTTAGATGACCTGGAAATCATGCCAGATGAGCTTTTGGCCACGTTGGACGACACGTGTGATCTCTTTGTCCCCCTAGTCCAGGAGACTAATAAGGAGCCCCCCCAGGCGGTGAACCCAATTGGCCATCTCCCAGAAAGTTTAACAAAACCCGACCAGGTTGCCCCTTTTACCTTCTTGGAACCTCTTCCCCTATCCCCAGGGGTCTTCTCCACCACTCCAGATCATTCCTTTAGTTTAGAGCTGGGCAGTGAAGTGGATATCTCTGAAGGAGATAGGAAGCCAGACTCCACTGCTTACATTGCCATGATCCCGCAGTGCATAAAGGAGGAAGACGCCCCCTCAGATAATGATAGTGGCATCTGTATGAGCCCAGAGTCCTATCTGGGCTCTCCTCAGCATAGCCCCTCTGCCAGGGGCTCCCCAAATAGGAGCCTCCCGTCTCCAGGTGTCCTCTGTGACTCTGCCCGCCCCAAACCTTACGACCCCCCTGGAGAGAAAATGGTAGCAGCAAAAGTAAAGGGTGAGAAACTGGATAAGAAACTGAAAAAAATGGAGCAAAACAAGACAGCAGCCACTAGGTACCGCCAGAAGAAGAGGGCAGAGCAGGAGGCCCTCACTGGTGAGTGTAAGGAGCTGGAAAAGAAGAACGAGGCTCTAAAAGAGAGAGCAGATTCCCTGGCCAAGGAGATCCAATACCTGAAGGATTTGATAGAAGAGGTCCGCAAGGCAAGGGGGAAGAAAAGGGTGCCCTAGTTGAGGGTAGTCAGGAGCGCAAGGTGCTTGTACATAGTCTCTCGCTGTAGCTGTGTGCGCGAATAAATTATTTTGTAGTGAATACTTAAATGTGTGTGATTCCTTTTGGCACAGTAACCGAATGAAACTGCTACCACCCACCCACCCCATGCTGGTCTTAACGTTCCCTGTCAGATCTGGGGGAGGAGGGCAGTCTAAGACAAGATTTGTACCCAGGGTGGGATTTGCTTATCCCTGCTAGGTGTCGACCATGGTGGTTGATGACTTTGATGGGACTCGAGAGCTGGTTCTAGCAAGCTGGGTCTTTTGCCCAGAGCCAAGTGCTGGTTGGGTAGGGAGGAGCAGCCTGGGCCTTCACCTGTGTGCTCGAGGCCTTCATGGCAACATCTGTTGCATAAAGCCCTGGTAAGGTTGCACAGTCCTTAAGCACACAGGATTAGGTTTCACTTATAATTTAAACAGTTATGCAGAAGCCTCTGAGAAACAGCTCCTTTTGGGAATTGATGCTGAAGCAGGACACGGGCTGGAGATGGGCCTCTCTCCTTACCATGGGGTGGAAACATGACATTCTGCACAGGTTCTGGCTAGAACTGGGCACAAAGGCGACAGTGAAGGCTGTTGTGCCTGTCACTACCTAAACTAGAAGGCCTGATGTTCCCAGATCATGTTAGGATGGAGCAGCACTTAGAAGCCACGTGGCCTCACTGCAGTTTCAGACTTCCCAGTGGGTGGGGCGCATTCACCTTTCCAGGCAGGCGATGCCTTTTGTCTTGGGTTGCGGATGAATGCTTGAATGCAAGGATCAGCCCAGCCTGGGCAGGTCTGGCCTTTTGTATCTTCCGGTATCAGCCAAACCAGTTTTCCTTCTGTGGAAGGCAGTGTAGACTAGGTGTGCCCAGGCAATGTCTGGGAGGAGAGAGAGGGTGAGTGCAGCCCAGCCACTGCTGTAACAGCACAGCACGTGTGTCCATTAATCCAGTCCCTGCAGAAATCCAATGGGGCAGACACCACACTTGGTCACCGCAACCCCTGCCTCCCAGCTTCAAGTGATTCTCATGCCTCAGCCTCCTGAGTAGCAGAGATTACAGATGCTTACTACCACGCCCAGCTAATTTTTGTATTTTTAGTGGGGATGGAGTTTTGTCATGTTGGCCAGGCTGGTCTTGAACTCCTGACCTCAGGTGATCCACCTCCCAAAGTGCTGGGATTACAGGCATGAGCTACAGCGCCTGGCTCACCCAGAAGGATTTTGAACAAAGAGGTAGAGCTAGGATTTGAATCCAGGACTCGATCTCCAGTCTGGGCTCTTCATTTTGCCTCTGGAGCTGGAAACAAATGGCCTGTAACCGCCAGCATAGACCGTCACCTGAGAGCCAGCTGTGGATGGGATGCATGCAACTGGTTGTGGAGAAGTTGCCCGAGGCACCAGTGGGAGTGGGCATCACACATAGGTCTTGGACCTGGTGCTCTTAGAGTTCTTTCCTGCTGAGATTCTAGAATTCTCCAAGGGCCATGGGCTTCTGTCCACATCCAAGTTCTTTTTTTTTTTTAAGATGGGGTTTCTCCATGTTGGCCAGGCTGGTCTTGAACTCCTGACCTCAGGTGATCCACCCACCTCGGCCTCCCAAAGTGCTAGGATTACAGGTGTGAGCCACCATGCCCAGCCCACATCCAGGTTCTAAATAATTAATAGGCGTTAGGGTGTGATATCAGAGTCATCCAGTGCCAGTGGGGGTCGGCCCTCATTTGGCAGATGAGAAAGTGAGGCACCAAGAAGGGCAGTGCAGGCCAGTGGTGTGGAGCCAGGATTCCCAAGCCCCTGCAGCTCAGGCCTCCCAGAGCCAGAAGGCACCAGCTCAGGCCACAATGGCTTTGCCCTCCTCCCTGACCTCACCTCCTCCCCTCACTGTGCTCCGGGCTTTTCTCCATCGGTCTGTTAAGCTGGGTCCTATCTCAGAGCCTTGCACTTGCTGCTCCCCTGCCTGAGAGTTTCCCTTGGCTGCCTCCCGCCCTGTGCAGTGTGATGCTACTGCAGGAGCCTTCCCAGGTGACCCTGCTCATGTCCCAGACTATCCTTTGCCCCGTTGTATTAACTTCTTTCTCCATTGAGTTAATCGGTATACAGATCCACTATTTTCCATTCCCTAACTACAATATAAGCTCACTCTATGGCGGCAGATATTTTGCTGTCTTGTTCATTCCCATATTTTCAGGACTACAGCAGTGCCTGGGAATAGCAAAAGTGACTGACTGCAGCGAACATGTTCAAAGAGCTCTGGGGCTCTAGGTGCCTTCCAGTGACGAGCTCAGAGACCTCCTGAGAGGCTGAGGAGGGTCTTATGACTGTCCCCCTCTTGCTGATGCAGCTGAGACCCAGACAGGCACCCTTGGGAAACCTGGCCTGGGGGTGGACACTGGCCCAGCGGCAGCTGGTACAGGCAGTGATAGCAACCTGGACAGACCGCTGCATTTGGCTGGGCAGCGTCTGTTCCAGAGAGCCCAGCACAGTAGGGGTATGAGAAGAGGGGGAAGGGATGAGGTTGATGTCCGGCCACCACCCTGCATGTGGCAACTTGTGGCCCCTGCCGAGCCTTGGCTAGCCCAGCCTAGGCTGACCAGGTCAGAGGTGGAGCTGGGCTTTATTCAGTGACCAGGGGCCCAGGGGATAGGAAGGGGCCTCATAGGCGGGAGTGGTCAGCTCTCAGCATTTTCTCCTGCTTTGTGTCAAGGACAAGGCTGTAGGTTGTGGAGAGCAGAGAACGACCTTCATCTTTTCTACAACTATTCCTGAGTGCCTGCTCTGCACCACACTGGGTGCTGGCTACAGCAGTGAGCCAAGTAGATAAACAACCCTTGCAGTGAGCTGAGATTGCGCCACTGCACTACAGCCTGGCAACAGAGCAAGACACTGTCTCGAACAAACAAAACAAACCCTGCCCTCATGGAGCTTTGCTTCTGATAAAGGAGACATAGGGACCCTAAAAAGAAGAAAGATGTGACACAGCAGGTGGGTTGGGCATGGGCATCTGGGAATGCTCCTTAAGACAAGTACTCAGGGAGCCGCAGGGGTCAGCCCGCAGGGGACTGGGCTGGGATCAGCAAGGAGAGTTGGCCAGAATGTGGGTGTGAGGGGACCCTCACAGCAAGACAAAGGAGGGCCCATTTCCTGAGATGGGGAAAACCAGGGGAGGAGCATGATTTTTATTTCAAAGAGGCCAGGTAGAAATAAAAAGTCCCTGGCCAAGTGCCGTGACTCACGCCTGTAATCCCAGCAGTTTGAGAGGCTGAGGCGGGTGAATCACGAGGTCAGGAGTTCAAGACCAGCCTGGCCAATATGGTGAAACCTGTCTCTACTAAAAATATAAAAATTAGCTGGGCGTGGTGGCGCACACCTGCAGTCCCAGCTGCTCGGGAGGTTGAGGCAGGAGAATCACTTGAACCTGGGAGGTGGAGGCTGCAGTGAGCTGAGATTATACCACTGTACTACAGCCTGGGTGACAGAGCAAGACTGTCTCAAAAAGAAAAAAAAAAAAAAATCAAAAGTCCCTGCAGTGACACCCAAGTGCCGAACACCCTTGCCTAGGTGCCCTGTGAGGTGGGGTGGGAGCTCTCAGCCTAGCTGGGGTATGGAAGGTAGACGCTTAGACCAAGTATGAAGTGGCAGCTTCAGGAGAAAGAGCAGGGCCTCCCAGCCGGGCTTTGAAGGGTGGGGAGAGTTGTGGACCTAGAGAATGCGAAGAGCACCCCGTGAAAGTCAGCCAGGCAGGGAAAGAACATGGCACACACCGAGTGCCACAGTCCCACTGCCTGTGCCGGAGGGCTGGGCCCAGGCTAAGCTCTGAGCCTGCAACTGGGCCCCAGCGGAGTCCCACGGTGCAGTCCTGGCCCACTCCTGCCTGGCGCCCTCGGCCAACTCCTCCAGTAGCAAAGAAGGCCAGAGAGTGTGGGGGCTGAGCAGCCCATTCTACTGTATAGAGCACACAGGAAGCCACAGCTGGGGCCCTCCCCTGGGTCACAGTGCAGGTTCCTCAAACTCTGCTTCCCCAAACCACCTGTGACGCAAATGTTTCCGGTTGCTTTCCCACCCATCCACGATGTCTAGACCGGGTAAGGCTTCCTGCTCTGTCCTGTTAGCCCTGGGTTGAAGTGTCAACTCAGTGTCCTCTTATTTTTTTGGAGACAGGGTCTTGCTCTGTCACCCACGCTCAGGTGCAGTAACGTCATCTTGGCTCACTGCAGCCTCTGCCTCCCGGGCTCCAGTGATCTTCCCACCCCAGCCCTCTTCCCACAAGCAAATGGGACCACCAGTGCACACTACCACGCCTGGCTAATTTTTGTTTTTTGAGATGGAGTTTCGCTCTTGTCGCCCAGGCTGGAGTACAGTGGCGTGATCTTGGCTTACTGCAACCTCCACTTCCTGGGTACAAGCAGTTCTCCTGCTCCATCCTCCCAAGTAGCTGGGATTACAGGCATGTGCCACCACGCCCAGCTAATTTTGTATTTTTAGTAGAGACGGGGTTTCTCCATGCTGGTCAGGTGATCCGCCCACCTCGGCCTCCAAAAGTGCTGGGATTACAGGCATGAGCCACCATGCCCGGCCTCAATTTTTGTATTTTCTTATAGAGACAGGGTTTTACCATGTTGGCCAGGCTGGTCTTGAGCTCCTGACCTCAGGTGATCCACCTGCCTCAGCCTCCCACAGTGCTGGGATAACAAGTGTGAGCCACTGCACCTGGCCTCAGTGCCCTCTTATTTGGGCCCTGTTGGTCACCAGGTCCTGGCCATCACGGTCAGCACCTCCCAGCCCCCCATGCAGACACACCCTCTCTCCTCCAGTGCTGCCCCAGCTCCCTGCTGCCTTCCAGCCACCTGCACCAGAACTGCTCAGAGTGATAGTTAAAAGGCAGACTCCTCTGTCCTGTCCTTGACCCACTGGACCAGAGTCCCAGGGGTGATCACAAATGACTGTCCATGCTCCAAAGGGAGCATGGACACCCAATAGTGCTACTTGACATAAGTGTAAGATTTATTGGGAAGCTCACAAGAGAGAAAGCAGCAGGACCCCTGCTCCCATCCTCCTCTGGGGGCAGTGCCTGTCACTCTCCACTCAACCTAGGGAGGGAGCAGGAAGAACATCTGGGCGATTATACAGCAGTGGCCGTGTCCTTGTTAGAAAGGTGCCCTGGACCTATGGTCAGCCTATTCTTCCAGGCACTAGAGGCTGAGTTGGCTTCTTGTCAAGCTGCTTAAAAGATGACGGGCATGAGTCTCCAAGATGTCCGAGTTTCTCTGCCCAGTGGGGCCCTGACAGCCCAGCAGGCAGGAAAAGGCGCGGTCTCTAAGCTTTGGGTCACAGCACACTCCCCTTGCTCCTCCTGCTGATGGAGGCAATCTGGAGACAGGACCCAACTCCAGCTCTGCCCTGGGAAGATGTGTGGCCCCTCATGTCCTCATTTAGGATGGAACACTGGTTAAAGACCAGGAACAGACCACCCAGGGCAGTGGGGGAGCAAATGCTCTTACAAATAACAGGCCCCGAGGCAGTGTCATCAGGGAACCTAGGGAGCCAAAGCGTCCCTCCCGACAGACCTGGCCTCAGGGGACCCAGCCGTGCCCTCCACCAGCAGCAGTGGGAACCACTACACCAAAGGAGCGCTTAGGCTGGCAGGAGAGGTGAGGGCTTGGGAGACAGCGGGAGCAGCCTAGGCTTCTCAGGGCCCTTCCCCTGAGGCCCTGGCAGCTCCGCTGATGAAAGGACTCCTGGGCTGGGCTCTGACTTCCCACCTCTGGCCCCACCTCTGGTCTTCACTCAGTCATTCCGCCTACCTGTCTTCCACCTCTTGTTCACACCCCATGTCTGCTGGAAGGGTCCCGCCTGCCTCCACCCTTCAGCTCAGGCACATACCTGAGTGTGAAGCCTTTTCTTCAGGTTACCTCCTGAAGTCCCCTCTACTGTCCCCTCCCCACCACGACAGGCATTTGGCCCCACCTGGTGAAACATTCTGCTCAAGACAAACTCCATACTCCCCAGGCGTGGGCTGAAGCAGCACCACTTCCATTGCTGGGCCTGGCCACCTATACCAGAATTGCTTCCAGCAGCTATTTTTGCCTTAAGAGTCACCTTCTCAGCTATGGTGGCCGCCCCCAGAGGAGGGAGGCTCCCTTGGTGTAGGGCAGCAGAGGTGGGTGAACAGCCTTCTGACGCATGCCTGCTGGGGCTGGACCGGAGGACTTGTGACCCGGAGCTCAGAAACACGCTGGGAGACGGAGGGCAGGGTGGCGCTTTGGTGCCACAGGAGATGGAAGACATCCTGTGAGGCGGGTCAGCAGCACACATAGCTCTTGTGTTCACATTTATTACAACTTGGAAGCAACCCACAAGCCTTCCTACTCCTGAAGGTGTCCCCCAAGGGCCCAGGAACTAGCCTTGTTTCACAGCAAACAGCCCAGAGGCCCCACTTGGGCAAAAGCAAACAAAACAGATACGTTCCTTTCTGGCAAGTGCTCTTCCCACGCCTGCAGAAGCCAGCTCCGGTTTGTGCTTAAATCCGCCCCAGGACTTCTGGCCCGCCAGCTCCATTCCAGCCTCCACGCGCCTCCAGCTCCGCGGCTTCCTCGAACCAGGCTGGTCCTGCGTCGCCATCTGCTGGCCACGTGTGCGCGGCACGGCCGGGTCCTGGGGCCCGCAGAGGAGTCGGAGGCTGAGGGGCCTGAGCGCCCTTCCACTGTGCCCCCCAGGGAGCCTAGCTGCCGAAGTATTCCTGCTGGAACTTCTGGAAGTCTTCCTCGGTGAACACGGTACCCTCGGCCTTCTTCTTCTTGGTCTTGGCCACAGGCCGGTCGCAGGCCTTGCGGCCCCGGTTCTGACGCAAAATCTGAGGAGGGTGCGGGAGCGAGCCCATCATTTCAAGAGCAGAGGAGGCCCGCAAAGGTCACCGGGGAGGTCGACGCAGCGCAGGGCTGGCCCAGCCTCCCACCCTATGCTCAGGGTTGAGACCGCCATGGGCCCTAGGGGAACAGCCTTGCCTCTCATCTCCTAGGTCCCTTCCCATCGCCCGCCCCCTCAACAGACCTGCTGGCTCACAGACTCAGCCACGGCGCTTCTCGCGCTGGTCAGAAACTTCAGGTTGACTTTGAGGTGGTCTCGACACTCTCGCTTCCGGTACTCGTCTGTGGGTGGCAGGCAGGGGGCACCATTTCAGATTCACTCCCCCTGGAAGCATTCTTGGTCCCTGGCCCATGGCCCTGCCAAAGACCTCATCGTCCCCTTCCCACATTACAGCGGCTGGGCTCTTCTCCATCAAATGCACGCTCCACACAGGTTCTGCTGAAGGCCCCAGGCTCTCGGCCCCCGCCATGTAACCTTCCTAGCAATTATGTTCTGAATACTACCCATGCCAAGGAAGCTGCTCCGGAGCTTACGCTTCAGTGAGAAGAGAGACGAAGGACAACGGACACAGCTTATTAGAGGAGCATACATTTTACGGAGAAAAAGCAGGAAACAGAAAAGGGGAATTCCAGGGGTGGAGAGTACAATTTTATTTTATTTATTTATTTTTGGGATGGAGTTTTGCTCTTGTTGCCCAGGCTCACTGCAACCTCTGCCTCCCAGGTTCAAGTGATTCTCCTGCCTCAGCCTCCCCAGTAGCTGGGATTACCAGCATGTGCCACCACGCCTGGCTAATTTTGTATTTTTTAGTAGAGATGGGGCTTCTCCATGTTGGTCAGATTGGTCTCGAACTCCCGACCTCAGGTGATCTGCCTGCCTTGGCCTCCCTAAGTGCTGGGATTACAGGCGAGGGCCACCATGCCTGGTCAGTGCAATTTTAAATAGGAGGGAGTGAGAAGGTCTCACTGAAATGACACTGTAGCAGCTTTGGAGAGAGCTGTGGATATTCCGGGGAAGAGCGTTTGTCTAGGTGGAGGGAGCACCTGCAAAGGCCGTGAAGTAGAAATGTGTCAAATGTGTTTGAAAAATAGGAAACAGGGCGAGGTACGGTGGCTCACGCCTGTAATCCCAGCATTTTGGGATTAGAGGTGGGTGGATCATGAGGTCAGGAGATTGACACCATCCTGGCTACATGGTGAAACCCCATCTCTACTAAAAATACAAAAAAATTAGCTGGGTGCAGTGGTGCGTGCCTGTAATTCCAGCTACTCAGGAGGCTGAGGCTAGAGAATCGCTTGAATCTAGGAGGTGGAGGTTGCAGTGAGCTGAGCAAGACTCGGTCTCAAAAAAAAAAAAAAAAAAGAAAAGTAGAAAAAAGCTGGGAGGGGTCAGATGCAGTGGCTCACACTTGTAATCCCAGCACTTTGGGAGGCCGAGGCGGGCAGATCACCTGAGGTCAGGAGTTTGAGACCAGCTTGGCCAACATGGTAAAACTCTGTCTCTACTAAAAATACAAAATTTAGCTGGGTGTGGGCGGGCACTTGTAATCCTAGCTACTTAGGAGGCTGAGGCAGGAGCATTGCTTGAACTCAGGAGGCAGAGGTTGCAGTGAGCCCAGACTGCACCAGTTCACTCCAGCCTGGGTGACAAAGCAAGACTCCATCAAACAACAACAACAAACGCTGGAGTGGGGGGAGTAGGTAGCAGGTAGAGACCAAGTTGGAGGGGGGATAAGTCATGTAGGCCTCCTCAGGCACCCTAAGACCACTGCCTCTTACTGACTACTATGGGAGCCACCCAGAAGGGAAACGAGGAATGACTTCTGATTTTACAGGATCACTTCAGTTGCTGCTGGGAACAAGATTATTGGGAGAGAAAGCACATCGAAGGCAGGAGACCGGCTAGGCTTCTGCAATAACCCAGGTAAGAGACAATGCAGCTTGGAGCAAGCTGGCAGGCCCAGAGGTGTTCTTCCCATTGCCTGCGAGGCTTGCCATTCCTCTCACTCATCATTTATGTGCTGAAACCGGTGCTGGACACCAGGGCTGTGGACAAGCCCAGGGGGGTGTGTGTGCCTTTAGGAGCTCCCATCCAATAGGGGAGGTGGTGTGCACCCAGGACAGGACAATGAGACAAGGGCTGGGACAGATGGGCATGACCTCTGGCACCCCACACTCCTGCTTCACCGCAAGTATCACTGGAGCTCAAACCTATCTTGCTTTCTTGACTCCAAACTTTCGTTCCAGTTATTTCCTCCTTGGAATTCATAATTCTTTTAACAAATACCTTAACATCTTTTATGAATCAGGCTCTGGAGATTCAGATATAATAGGAGCTTGCCAAGTCCTGACACATGTCAAAATATCACCATCTTGCCCACACCAGTCCCTGTGAAAGTCTTTTTTTTTTTTTTTTTTAGATGTAGTCTCGATCTGTTGCCAAACTGGAGTGCAGTGGAACAATCTCAGCTCACTGCAACCTCCGCCTCCCGGGTTAATGCGATTCTCCAGCCTCAGCATTCTGAGTAGCTGGGACTACAGGCACCTGCCACTATGCCCAGCTAATTTTTTTGTATTTTTAGTAGAGATGAGGTTTCACCATGTTGGCCAGGCTGGTCTCGATCTCTTGACCTTGTGATCCGTCCGCCTCAGCCTCCTGAAGTATTGGGATTACAGGCGTGAGCCACTGCACCTGGCTCAGAAAGTCTTTATGTCTTGTTAAGTGATACCACATCCCCCAAGAAACTAGGCTCCACCTTCACAGCCCATTCACCACTAAAGCCCCTGTAAAGGCTGAAACTCTCTGCTTCCCCCTCCTTAACGTATCTTCCACCTGTGCAATTCTCTTGTTATCTCTGCTGCTGTTGGCACTGCCCAGGCCACAGCATGTGCCATTTGAATGGAGTGGGTAATAGCAGCACTCTGGAGACACAATGCCTGGTTTCTACCACCTCGGCAGGTGCCTTTTTCTGAATCTGTAAAACGGGGGTGATATTAGTATCGACCTCATAGGGCTGCTTGAAGGATCAAACAGGCTGACATTTGTACAGTACTTAGAATCAGCACCTGGCACAGAGTGTTAGTGAAAGTGTCAAATGCTCCATCTTTGACCTTCATTCACTATGTCACCTTACCAGCCTTCGTTTTTTTCAAATCGTCAAAGGCAACAACCTCTTTCTGACTCAGGACCTCTGCACATGCTACTCTTCCTAGAATATTCGGCTACTTTTCACCTAGCACACTCTTATACTTCCTTCAGCTCTTGGCTTAAATGTCACTTCCTCAGAGAAGGCTGACTTGGCCTAAGTCCCCATCAGAGTACTGCAGCCTTTTAATTCAGAGGCTTCGATACACTTAACAATGATACGCTGGGTTTGATATTCTTTAATGCTTCTCTCCCCAATAGGGGCGTAGTCCACCAGGGCCAGAACGGTGGGGGTGTTCCGTCACCTTCGTATGTCTAGGACCCCACTCCACACCTGGCACACAGGTCTACCCCTGCTAAGCGAACGCTTCAGGCCTGCCTCAAGCGCCACCTCCTCTGGGGCGCAGGTCCCCGCACCGGAGGCAGCACTTTCAGTCTCTTCGCGAACTTACCCAGCGCCGACTTGGGCACCTTTCCCTTGGCCGAGTTCCGCAGTTTCTGGGCCTGGGTTGCCTTCGCCTTCCGGGGCCGTTTCCTCGGAGTCCCTTTCTGCTTGGCCTGCCCTGGAGAGTCCCGGAGGGCGGTAGGGGAAGAGAGAGGAAGAGACAGGTTGGAGGGCGCAGCGTTCCCATGCCACTGGGGCTAAGCTCGGCTTGGAATGTTCTCGCCCCAGGGCTCCCACCTGCTGCCACTGCCACCCTCCTGCCACTGCCACCCTCCTGCCCGCGCCGGACGTCCCCTGGCCAGCCCTCCTCACCCTCGGACGCCGCCAGCAGCTCCAAACCCCGACGCAGCAGGGCCGCAGACATGGCTGCGCTTGCCTCCGCCCACGAGCCTCACACTACTTCCGCCTTGGCCGTCCTTGCCTTGTCGGCGGAAACCCGAGCAGGAACAGAGGGTTCCGGAGGGTTGGGCGGAAGCGCCCGTCTTTCTCAGGACGCATGCGTTAAGGGTTTACACTTGTGCGGAAAAAGGGTCGGAAGCTGGAGGCGGGTCCAAGGCGCAGAAGGACTCGTTTATTATTCAATCCCAATCCACCTGGCTCCTGGCGCTCAGGCCCCTCCTTTCCTGGAAGCCGTCCGCAACCGGCTCCGCCGGGTTGGCCAATCCTCTTGGGTTTTCGCGGCTCCGTGGCGGGCGAGGCTGGGGACGGGACGGAGTTTGGTGTTTTCAATTTCTACGAAAGAGGAAACTGCGTGGCTGGATTATTTTTCATATACTTCAGTTAGCGCAAGGTATCGCGCAGGTCGAGTGCGGCATGAGAATCCAGCTGTCTTCCCTTACGCCAGACATTAAGACGTATTTTTGTTTTGCAAAATACAATTTTTTTTAATAAAATATGTTGTTTATGTTACCAAGGAATGGGTTTATTTTTTAAGTGAATTAATGAATATGTAAAATTTTTCTGTTTTAGTTTCTAGTATGGAAAATATCAATAACTGCCTACATACAAAAGTTCTTTGGGATCCTGAACTTTTTAAAATTTATTTTATTTTAATTAATTAATTATTTTTGAGACAGAGTATCGCTCTGTCGCCCAGGCCAGTGTAGTGGCGCGATCTCGGCTCACTGCAATCTCCCAGGTTCAAGCGATTCTTTTGCCTCAGCCTTCCGAGTAACTGAGATTACAGGCGCCCACCACCACGCCCGGCTAATTTTCTTTTTAAAAAATTTTTAGTAGAGACTGGGTTTTGCCATGTTGGCCAGGCTGATCTTGAACTCCTGACCTCAAGCGATCTGCCCACCTGGGCCTCCCAAAGTGCTGAGATTAAGCTTTTTAGACCAAAACATTTGAGCATGTCTGGCCTAGAAGTGACACTGCCCAGCGGGGAGGAGCCTTGGCTTGTTCTCTCACTGCCCCATTTGTAGCTGGCAGCCCACCTGGCATGCAGAAGACACGCAATAAGTGAACAGTGAATCAGAAGGGACCACTGGGTTCACTCAGCCGGGTTCTGAGGGCCTTCTGTGTACCTGACACGGCAGTGTGGGACATGGAGTTGGTCTTCTGGGATAGACGGAACCTGAACGTCTGAGCTCCATCGGCTAGATATTAATCGCAACAGCCAACACAATCTTAAGGGTCAAGGCCCTGTTCTAAGTGTTTTTACATTTATTAACTCGTTTATCCCCCCTACTCTTCCAGGTGGGAACTGTCTTCTAAAAAAAAATTTTTTTTTTTTGAGATGGAGTTTCCCTCTTGTCACCCCGGCTGGAGTGCAATGTCTCGATCTCGTTTCACTGCAACATCTGCCTCCCGGGTTCAAGCTATTCTCCTGGCTCAGCCTCCAGAGTAGCTGGGATTACAGGCGCGCCCCACCACGCCCAGCTAATTTTTGTATTTTTAGTAGAGACGGGGGTTTCACCATGTTGGCCAGGCTGGTCTTGAACTCCTGACTCCGCCTGCTTTGGCTTCCCAAAGTGCTGAGATTATAGGCATTAGCCACCGTGCCTGGCCTGCCTTCTAAATTTTACAGATGAAGAAACAGAAGCAGATAGGACAAGGTCACATGGGTGGAGTCAGAGTGGGAATCAAGACTGGCAGCCTGGCCGCAGGATTTGTGGGGGTGCTCCTGCCCCAGCCATCAGGGAGGGCAGTGCTGTGGTGCTGGGTGGGGCCTGTCAAGTCAGGTAGGCCCCTGGAGGGTGAGGAGGAGCTGACCATGTATGGGAAGTGGGGACTGTTCCAGGTGGAGACTGCTGTAGCGAGGAACGATATATCCCCTGTGACACACCAGTGGCCTCTCAGGATGCCAGGCTGGGCTGCAGGGTGGCAAAGGCCTCAGACTCTATGATTTTGTCCTAAGGGCAGTGGGGAGCCTGGAGCCCAGCGACTGTTCAGACATTTGCTTCTTTCCTGCTTCTGACATAGTCAGATTATTTTATTTATTTATTTATTATTATTTTTTGAGACTGAGTTTCGATCTTGTCGCCCAGGCTGGAGTGCAGTGGCGCCATCTCGGCTCACTGCAACCTCCGCCTCCTGGATTCAACCGATTCTCCTGCCTCAGCCTCCCGAGTAGCTGGGATTACAGGTGTCCGCCACCATGCCTGGCTAATTTTTTGTATTTTCAGTAGAGATGGGGTTTCGCCATGTTGGGCAGGCTGGTCTCGAACTCCTGACCTCAGGTGATCTGCCCGCCTTGGCCTCCCAAAGTGCTGAGGTTACGGGCGTGAGCCACCGCGCCTGGCTACTGTCTTACTTATTATGTGTATTTCGTATTGTCTATTTCCCCACCCATACCCCACTGTAAGCTCCTCAAGGCAAGGATCTTTGTTTTGTTCATTGTTATATCCCTGGCGCCTGGAACAGTGCTTGGCATATGGTAAGAGTTCCAGAAACGCATGAAATGAATGCATGAGAGTTGAGTTTGGGGCACCAGTGAGCCGCTCGGTTTAGAGGCCCAGGAGGTGGTGGGTTGTGCAGCGAGTCAGCTTCTCAGGAGGGCTAATGACCAAGCTCTGTCCTTCTCCTGATCTTGCCTGGTCAGCGTACAGTCCCCGGGTGGAGGAGTTCTTTGTATGCCCACGTGCCAGGTGGACCCCTGCAGCGTCCGCAGCCCAGCCGGGCACTGGCGAGTCCGCAGGCGAGGCGCTGCCCCAGCCTCCTGCGGAGGAATCGGCGCATCCGCGGGGCCGGTTGCGCTTCTGCCACTAGATGGCGCCGCAGGACAGCTTTCTCGCGCGGCGCGAGTCTGCAGCCTGGGCTGTGGCTACTCAGGCTGGGTGGGGTGGGGGCGTGGGTCCGGACGTCCTTCGGTTTCGGTTGTCTCCTTGCAGCCAGGACCTTGTAGCCCCAGCTTCCTGCTGTCCCGCTAACCCTCCCACTGGCCGCCTGGTCTGGAGGCGTGGCTGGGGAAGCTGAGGCAGAGCCACCAGGCTGGGCTCCTCAGTGCGGGAGGCGAGGTCCCTTCCTGAAAAGTGTGCAAATGACAGTTGAGCAGTCACTTCAGGGAGCTGTGTGACCCCGACAATCCCTTAACGAAGAGTGCTCAGTGTCCTCATTGATTGGATGGGGCTCGGCAGGACAGCAGCCCCTTCTAGGAGAGGTGTGAGAACTGGAGGGTCAATACCGCGCAGTGCAGTGGGGCTTGGGTGGGTCCGCGTGCCCAGGGCCTGCGTGCAGAGGGTGCTACAGCACTGCCATGCTATGTACTCCCTCTGGGCAAGACGGGATGGGCAGGGGCAGCCACTGTTGGGCCCAAGCAGGTCACTCTACAGCCTGCGTTTGGGCACCTGCGGCCTGCCAGTCTTGACTTGGCTCTGATGAGTCAGGCTCCTGGGGAGGGTGGGTCATGAGACAAGCTGCTTCTTGTCTCCCTGTGGGAGGGTGGGTCATGAGGTCTCCCAGGCTAGTTCCCCACCTGGCATGACCCTGGGTGAGCAGCTTCACTACTCTGAGCCTCAGTTTCCACACTGGGTCCCTGCCTGCCCCTGATCCTCCCACTGGGGCCTTTGGCCACACAGAAAAACCATCACCCTAAGGGGCCCTTTGGCCCCCATGCCCTGTCTATGTCTCCTCCCAGGCTCCTCAGAACAGCTTAACCTCCCTGGGCCTGGGAGGCTGAGAGGCAGGCGGGCTTTCTGCAGCCTTTCAGAAGCATTCAAGCCAGGTCAGTGCTCAGCCTAGGTGTCTGGGTCCTAAGCAAGAGTATGTGTGTGAGTGTGTTTCCTTGGCTTCCGGACCAGTGACTCCCTTGAGAGGGGACCGTAGGGTCTCTGGGAGGTGGGTAGTGCTGGGGAGAGAGTTCTGGTGGTCTGGGGCTGGCACAGATGTCCCGGTTTCTTCAAGGCCTCAGCTCACACAGCTGTGTGCTCACAGGCAAGCAGCTCTCTTCCCCAGTCTGTTTCCTCCTCTGAGGTTTGGGGGCTTTAGGGAGTATTGTCCCATCTTCGATACAGAGCCGATTGGGGAGGCACCCGGAGCTCCTGGCTCCCGTGGTCTGGAGGGAGCGCCTGCTCCGGAGCGGGACTGTGCCAGTGTACATCCGTGCGTTTGCACTCACTAGCTGTGTGACCTGGGGCAAGTCCCACAACTTCTCTGTACCTCAGTTTCTTCATTTGTGAGTTGACTGTAATCATAATTCCTGCCTCACAGGGCTGCTGTGACGATTGAGTGTCGAGCAGTGGGAATTCCACTGGGCACAGAATATGCACTAGAGTATGTGAATCAGTGATTGCTCTGTGGACAGCAGTGTGCCCGTGAGACCTGGGCCCCTGTCTGTGGGTGTGACCTTCACACGTGGCTGCTGGATCTCCATGCTTTTGTGCTCACACATGGGTAGGTTGGAGGCCACAGGGAGGAACGCCTGACAGCCTGGAGTCGCCTGTCCCCATTCAGACGCTGCCTTTGTCGCTTAGCAGCTGTGTGACCTGGGAGCCTGCCTCAGTCACCTCTCTGAGCTTCGAGGGGGCACTTGGGGTCTGTTGGAGGTGCAGTGAGAGGTGGCATGGAATGTGCCCAGCACCAGGCCTGGCATTTAATCATCTGTGCAGTCAACAAATAATCTGCTGATTTTTGAGACAAAGTCTCCCTCTGTTGCCTAGGATGGAGTGCATTGGCACAATCTCAGCTCACTGCAGCCTCCACCTCCGCCTCTCGGGTTCAAGCAATTGTCTCCCTCAGCCACCCAAGTAGCTGAGATTACAGGCGCCCACCACCACACTCGGCTAATTTTTGTATTTTTTAGTAGAGATGGGGTTTCATCATGTTGGCCAGGCTGGTCTTGAACTCCTGATCTTGTGATCCACCCGCCTCGGCCTCCCAAAGTGCTGGGATTGCAGGCATGAGTCACTGTGACCCGCTGAATGTGTGGCGTCTTTTTGCCTCGGCTGGTAGGAAGCTCAGATTGAAAATTATTATTCAATTGTTATAACTGTAATTTATTACATGACTGTATTATATCCCCATATTATTCAGCTGCAATAAACGTTCGTGCCATCTTTCCAGTACATCTAGCTCACGCCTATTCCCTAAGTGGTTTCTGATCTTTTTTCAGTTAAAAAAAATCCTCTTTAGAAATAGCTGAGACTATAAATTATAAATTAGCGATTTTGACAGAGAGAGAGCATGCAGCTGTTCTGTACAGACCTTTCAGCCCCAGGCTTCCACGATTGTGGCCTTATACTGAGTGCCAGAATGGGAAGGGTGTAGGGGGTGAGATGGGGAATGATAGCTGGAAAATGTGTCAGATGGTTGATTTTGCATTCTTTTTTTTGAGACATAGTCTTGCTCTGTTGCCCAGGCTGGAGTGCAGGGACGCGATCTCGACTCACTGCAACTTCTGCTTTCTGGGCTTAAGCAATCCTCCTGCCTCAGCCTCTGGAGCAGCTGGGACTGCAGGTGTGCACCACCATATCTGGCTAATTTTTGTATTTTTTGTAGAGATGGGATTTTACCATGTCATCCAGGCTGCTGTTGAACTCCTGGCCTCAAGTGATCCGCTGCCTTGGCCTCCTAAAGTGCTGGGATTACAGGCGCGAGCTACCACGGCCAGTCCAATTTTGCATTTTTTTTTTTTAATGGAGTCTTTTGCTGTTACCCAGCTGGAGTGCAGTGGCATGATCTCGGCTCACTGCAACCTCTGCTTCCCTCCCGGGTTCAAACAATTCTCTTGCCTCAGCCTCCTGAGTAGCTGGGCTTATGGACGCCTGCCACCACACCCCGCTAATTTTGTATTTTTAGTAGAGATGGGTTTCTCCATGTTGGCTAGGCTGGTCTCAAATTCCTGGCCTCGTGATTGCCCGCCTTGGCTTCCCAAAGTGTTGGGATTACAGGCATGAGCCACCGTGCTTGGCCCAATTTTACATTCTTAATTCTGAGTTGGTGAGAAGGCACCCCATCAAGAACGAGCCCACAGTATCTGGCAGGTTCTGTGCTCAGTGAGGTCAAATCCCTGGAATTTCTCAGAGGGGAGGCCGAAGCCTACTCTGAGGACTCAGGCCCATGGCGGCTTCAGCCCAGGAGGGAGTCCTGGGGTGGCCACCCCTTGCTGGGGACTTGGCGTGGTGGATGCTGTTAGGAAATGTCCCCAGAGGGTCCTGAGCAGCTTGACTCAGCTCCTCTCCTTGAGAAACGGGTACAGGGAGGCCTGGAGAAGCCATAGGCGCGTTGGTGGATCCATCTGAGGCCGTGTGGCTTCCGTGCAAGTTCAGGCCTCTCTCTGGGCCCCCAGATCCACATCTCCACAACTTCCTGGAGGCGTCCTGTGTGTCCCACCAACCTCTCGGCCTCCACTTGTCCTGAATGGAACTTACTCTCCTCTCCTAAACCTGCGCCTCTTATCCTCTGTCTCACCCAAGCCAGAAATTGGGGTGCCATTCCCCCCTTCTCCCCCACCCCACATGTGGGGAGTCACCCAGGCCTATGGATCCAACCTGCAAACTCCACATCCTCCTTCTTTTTTTTTTTTGAGACAGCGTCTTGCTCTGTCGCCCAGTCTAGAGTTCGGTGGAGCGATCACAGCTCACAGCAGCCTCCATCTTCCAGGATCAAGCTGTTGCCTCAGCCTCCCGAGTAGCTGGGATTACTGGCATGCACCACCACATCCAGCTAATGTTTGTATTTTTAGTAGAGATGGGGTTTCATCGCATTGGCCAGGTCAGTCTTGAACTCCTGACCTCAGGTGATCTGCCTGCCTTGGCTTCCTAAAGTGCTAGAATTATAGGCATGAGGCACTGTGCCTGGCCACCAACTAATTTTTTTGTAGAGACAGGATTTTGTCATGTTGCCTAGGCTGTTCTGGAACTCCCGGGTTCATGCGATCCATCTGCCTCCGCCTCCCAAAGTGCTAAAGTGCTAGGATTACAGGCATGAGCCACTCTGTCCAGCTGGAGCTTCCCCGTTCTCTGCAACCCCAGGGCGGGCCACCAGCCTTCTTCCTGAATGGCCCCTGTCCTCTGCCCCCAGGCTTGCCCCTTCAGAAGCCTTCCTGAGGCAGGAGTTGCTAGGAGGTCCATCGAGGAGCAGGCCATGGTGGCGGGCAGCTTTTGTCTGCCCAGCTGATTACCCCCATGGGGGCTCTTCGGCCTCCTCTGCCTTCTCCTGGCTTGGCAACACCCGCCCTCCCGACACAAATCACTTATGCTGGCTATCTACAGTGTTGGCAGTGACAGGTCTCTGCACCCACAGGCCGACAGGACACAGGACATGTCGGTCTCTGGGGGTGGGGGGCTCAACTGTGCCCCCACCCCGAGTCTGGTCCCAGAATCGCCCCCTCCTCTGCCTCCAGCCTCACTTCTTTTCTGCCAGGTGTCCTTCCAGGCCTGGTTGCTAATGCCACTCCCCCTTCCCTGGTACTCCCTGCGGGGAGCAGAGTGTGATGCTGAAAGGCATGACTCTGGAGCCTGCTCCCTGGGTTCACATCCTAGTTCCCCCATCTCTGGGCTGTGTCACCTTGGACAAATGACTTACATTTCTGTGCCTCTATTTCCTCCTCCATAAATTGTCCTTAACAGTCAATCACCTCTGCTCAGTTGTGAGGATTAAATGAGCACATTCTTTTTTTTTTGAGGTGAAGTCTCACTCTAGCCCAGGCTAGAGTGCGGTGGCGCAATCTCAGCTCACTGCAGCCTCAAGCGATTTTCCTGCCTCAGCCTCCCGAGTAGCTGGGACCACGGGGGCACGCCACCACACCCAGCTAATTTTTATATTTTTATTAGAGATGGGTTTCACCATATTGGCCAGGCTGGTCCCGAACTCCTGACCTCATGATCCGCCCACCTCTGCCTCCCAAAGTGCTGGGATTACAGGCGTGAGCCACCAAACCTGGCCTTAAATGAACACATTCTAAGTGCATTATGAATGGAGCTATCATGTTTTTGTGCTCATCCACTTACAAAGTGCTTTCTCATCCAAAGTGGGTTCTCACCCTCACGCTTAATCTACAGCACGGTGTCAGACCCATTTGACAGATGTGAAGGTTGAGGTCCATACCACCTTGATGCAGGGGAGAGGCTGAGACTTGGGAGTCAGTCTTGGGTATGAGCTTAAGCTTGGTAGTTTCCCTTGTCCCTCTTGGGAATGCCCTCTCCTTTCTGAGCCTGGGCCCCAATCTTTTTTTTTTTTTTTTTTTTTTTTAGGACCTGGATTATAAGCCTTATTTTGTAGGGTTCTGAGAATGCAGAACCCTGCAGACCCTGGGGTCACACACAGGCTCTTGCTGGATAACAGAGACTCACACTTGCTGAGAGTGTAATACGAGCATGTGGGCACTGCCAGGTCCGATGGAGTCCTTCATTCACCCCAAATGTCCACCTCCTGCATGTGGAGTGGCTCCTGGTTTGCACTCAGCAAATGATGGCTGTTTTTTCTCCTGTTGGCTGTTCCATCAGTGGTATCAGCAGATATGTGTTGACTGCACATCCCTTCCTGACTGCAGGACCTTTAGCCAGGTGACTCAGCTCTGTACAATGGGATGGCAACAGTAACCCCCACCCACTAGGCTACTGTGCTGAGGACATGAGTTAAAATGTGCAAAGCACTTTGAATAGTGCCTGGGATATAATAAATACAGCATAAGTGTTTGCTATTATTATTTAATGAAATTTGCTTGTATGAACAAACTTTTCCAAATGCTTCTGGGAGGCTCATGGGCCTGTTGATCCTTATCCCTGGAGTGTCAGCCTTCTTGGGTTAGATTCCCCTGGGATTCCCCATCAGACATCCCATCCCGAGTGGGTGTGGCAGACCCCCGAGGAGGTGGGGCCTGTGAGCAGGGGCTTTAAGCCAGACAGAGCACTTTGGAGTCCTGGTTTTGCTTCTTACCTACCCTGTAGCCTTGGGCCAGCCATTTCCTCTCCTTTGCCTCAATTTCCTCATTTAAAAAATGCATATGATAATGCTGTGAGTTTTATTTTTATTTATTTTTTTGAGACAGGGTGTCATTCTCTTGCCCAGGCTGGAGTGCAGTGGCATGATCACAACTCACTGCAGCCTTGATTTCCTGGGCTTATACGATCCTCCTACCTCAGCATCCCTAATAGCTGGGACCACAGGTGTGCGCCACCATGCCCAGCTAATTATTATTATTATTATTATTATTTTTTGTAGAGACTAGGTCTCACTATGTTCTCTAGGCTGGTCTCGAACTCCTGGCTTCAAGCAATCCTTCCACCTTGGCCTCCTAAACTGCTGAGATTGCAGGCATGAGCCACCCAATACCTCAAATTGAGAGGCCGAGGAGGGAGGGTCACTTGAACCTGGGAGTTCGAGGTTGCAGTGAGCTATGATTATGTCACTGCATACCAGTCTGGGCAACAGGGCAAGACCCTATCTTAAAAAACAGCAGCAACAACAACAACAACAAAAACCTTCATTGGGCACGGTGGCTCACACCTGTAATCCCAACACTTTGGGAGCCCAAGGCGGGTGGATCACGAGGTCAGGAGTTCAAGACCAGCCTGGCCAACATGGTGAAACCCCCTATCTACTAAAAATAAAAAAATTAGCCGGGGTGGTAGTGCACATCTGTAATCCTAGCTACTCCAGAGGCTGAAGTATGAGAATTGCTTGAACCTAGGAGTCGGAGGTTGCAGTGAGCTGACATTGCACCACTGCACTCCAGCCTGGGTGACAGAGTGAGACTCCATCTCAAAACAAACAAACAATCAAACAAACAAACCCCAAAACAAAAGTTAAGTCAAATAAAGTGCCTGCCAAGAGAAGACCTCAACAAACACCCACCGTGATTATGATCACGTGACCATCTGCAATCAGTTCCCAGGCTGCATGTGTGAGCACTGCATCCTTTCCAGTATCAGATGGGGGTGTTCTCCTCCTGCATCCTTTACTTTCTCTACCCCCTGCTTCCCTGGCCTAAAGCTCAAGTCTGAAGGGGGATTTCTCGCAGGGAAGCAGGGGTTTCCATGGCTCCACAGGAAAATGAGAGCTTCTAGTCTCGTCTCCCTTCTATGATACAGGAGAGGAAATCCTCCCAACCTCTTGGGAACTATTGAGTGTTTCCTTAGACTCCAGCTCCCAGTTCCTCGGAGACCCAGATGAATTAAAAATGTAATGAAATTAGGAATGGTTCATTATTTGACGGCTGGGATCCTCTGGCAGGTGGGGTGGTGGAGGAGAGGAGGTGTGGCCATCTTCCTGCTGGGCTCAAAGATTCCTTCCTGAGGGGTGAGGGTGGCCCAGGCCAGCCCGGGGGTTTAAGAGAGAGAGCTGGCCCCCACTCCTCCTCCAGGAGGAGGAAAGACTCTTCCCACAGTCTCAGATGCCACTGTCTCCCTGGACAATCTTGCAAGAGGCCTTTTCTCTCTCAGCCTTAGTTTTCTCATCGGTAAAATGGTACCAAGGGTGGGGAGAAGATTCCATTAAATTGTCTTTAAGGTTGATTTAGGCAGTAAGTTTCTCTCTCCCTCCCTCCCTCCCTCCTTCCCTCCCTCCCTTCCTTCCTTCCCTCCCTCCCTCTCTTTTCTTTTCCTTTCTGTTTCTTTCTCTTTCTCTCTCTCTCTTTCTTTCTTTTTCTTTCTTTCTTTTCTTTCTTTCTTCTTTCAAGACGGAGTCTCACTCTGCTACCCAGGTTGGAGTGCAGTGGCATGATCTTGGCTCACTGCAACCTCTGCCTCCCGGGTTCAAGTGATTCTCCTGCCTCAGCCTCTCAAGTAGCTGGAACTACAAGCACACACCACCATGCCCAGCTAATTTTTTTTTTTTTTGAGACAGAGTCTCATTCTGCCACCCAGTCTGGAGTGTAGTGGTGCAATCTCGGCTCACTGCAACCTCTGCCTCCTGGGTTCAAGCAATTCTCCTGCCTCAGCCTCCTGAGTAGCTGGGATTACAGGTGCGTGCCACCACGCATGGCTAATTTTTGTATTTTTAGTAGAGACAGGGTTTCACAATGTTGGCCAGTCTGGTCTCGAACTCCTGACCTCATGATCTCCTTGTCTCGGCCTCCCAAAGTGCTGGGATTACAGATGTGAGCCACCACGCTTGGCCTGCCCAGCTAATTTTTATATTTTTAGTAGACATGGGGTTTTGCCACGTTGGCCAGGCTGGCCTTGAACTTCTGACCTCAGATGATCTGCCCACCTTGGCTTCCCAAAATGTTGAGATTACACCTTGCCCACCTCCTTCCAGGCTCAAGTGATCCTCCCACCTCAGCCTTCTGAGTAGCTGGGACTACAGGCGGTTGCCACTATGCTCAACTACAGGCAGTAAGTTTCTATCTAAAAACTTGGTCATCTCTCCTCCTGGAACACCTGTGATACCGTCATT
Organism: Cacajao melanocephalus; assembly: GCA_963573385.1. NCBI lineage: Eukaryota > Metazoa > Chordata > Mammalia > Primates > Pitheciidae > Cacajao > Cacajao melanocephalus. The sequence continues at coordinate 141,265 of CAUYLG010036220.1, forward strand.
GCTCAAGGAACCAATTTATATACCTACCCTAACCCTAGGATATTTAGCCAAGCATTTTTCTTGTATAGAAGACAGGAAGATAAGTGGATGGGTATGGCAGGCTCTGTGCTAGCTGCTGGGGGCACTGCAGTGAGTTATGGTATTTCCTGCCATCCAGAAGCTCCCTGTCCAGTGGGGGAGACTGGGGTGCTGGGCCTCAAAGGAGAAAGAGGGAGAAAGGAAGACATTCAGGTTAGGGGAGCAGCATGTGCAGAGGCCTGGAGGCATGAGTCAGTGAGGGGTGGGGAAAGTGTAATTGCCCTTTGAGGGGCAGGTGTGTGCCAGTGGAATGAGGCCCTTGGGTCTCACCAGGGGAAGGGAAGGTTAGCGCTCCTCTCCTTCGCCAGAGGAAAACAAAATTTTAGAGACTGTCAGAAATGTGATGGAGCTGTCAGGAGAACATGAAACAGCCACGTACCCTGGGAAACGGAAGTCACAGCTCTGTTTGTTCTGTGACAGTGTGAAAACTCACAACCTTTTCATCGGCATGGGTAACAAAAACATGAGAAAATGAGGAGGTGCTTTGGTTCAGCTCCACTGAGGACATTACTCCAAGCCCGCCCAGGCTCTCCCCTCCGGCCTGGATCCGTTTCTGTGTCAACACTCACCCAGCTTGCACAGCCGGGCACACAGGCGTCTCCCTCTGCAGTGGTTCCCCGATTTGTCGGCCATCTTCACTGGTGGTTTTCCTTGGTCACTGTGGCTATTTGAAAACGATGTCAAAGAAAACACTGCTGTCTCTCCCTGAAAATCCCTGGCAGGGGCTGCCTTTCTCACTGTCCCTGTCCTTTGTCTCCTCCTGTCCCTTCCTTCCTGCTGCAGCCTCTTCTCTCAATCCTACTGAACTCCTTCCTGGGAGAGGTCAGAACGGGAATCACCACCTTCCAGGGCTCGGAGAGGCGAAGCGGAATTCAGCACTACGGACAGCGGCGCGAGGCAGTTGGCCCGGGGTTGGAGCAGGAGGCTATTCTGTAGGGTTTGCAGGTTTATGACCCGCTGGTTGGGTAACAAAAGGCCTTGAACGCCGATTCAAGAGGTCTGGGTGCAGGGAGCTGGGTCGGGGGTGCTGATGATGTCAGAGGAGCTCCTTGTGGGTCTGGAGATAATTTGCCTATGGAATTCCCTCTCTCCTTTGTTTCCAAGACCCTTGACCACCTTCCCCCCACCTTCCCTTCCACAGTTAATAATGACATGCATGTGTCCGTGTGTGTGCGCACATGTGGGGCTGCAAGTGTCTTCGTGGATTTCTTCTCCTTTCGGGGAGGGCAGCTCTGTGCCTGGGAAGTGAATGCTCTGGGTTAAGCATCAGTGTCCACCCTCCCTGCCAGTTTTCTCTGGAGGGTCAAGGTGCAGGGGGACCCCTAGACTCAGGGTCCCACAGATGATCTGCCAGTGGTATTCACTCCCTCCTTTGTTTCCAAGACCCTTGACCACCCCTTCGTCTGCCTAACGGGTTAGAGTTCATGCATGTGCTCTCACTCTCTCCCTCTCTCTTCCATTTCTTCCGTGGTATGCAAGCCTTGCCTCTTGTTTTTTCTCCCTTCACACACCACTCTCCCTTCTCCACCCCCTCACCATGGGTCCTCAGCCCCACTACCTAGGCCCTCATTCCCTTCTCCTCGGGGGGGAGGTGTCTGGCCTGGCAGCACAGGAGACTCTGGCGTGGTTCATCTTATACTTGCATGCTGTGTGACCTTGGGCAAACATTGCCCCCTCACCCTTGATCTCCTGGCTTCAGAAAGGGTCTCTTTGGACCATGTTATTTCTGAGCTCAGAGCCCAACCCCATAGTCAGCTCCCGGCAGTGACTCCTTGGTGGGGAGAACTGTGGGCCAGATTAGGATGTGTGCCAATGGCTGCAGGAGGGCACAGGCAGCACCCTGTGGGCATAGAGACAGAGAGGAGGCAGCGGCTCTGAGTGCGTGTGGAGGGGAGGGGAGGGGAGAGTGGGAGGAAGAACACAGGAGCTGCTGGACCAGAACAGAAGAACCCCTTGCCTGTATATTTAGCTCATCGAGGAATATAAACAGAAACCTGGAGCTGGCTCAATGCTCCCCCCGAAGTGTGAGTCATCACTGCTGCTGCAGCTAGACTTAGTCTCCAATCACAGGCTCCCTGCTCCTCTCCCCCTCTTCATCCTTCTCAGTCCCCTTATTGCCTCCTTATCTCCTTATCTCTTTCTCCTCATCTCTCCCCTCTCCTCTCCCATCTTTCTCCCCAATTTTCTCACCTCTCTGATTCTCTAAACTCATCCTCTCTCCATCAGTCAGTTCCCTCCCCTCCTCTCTCCTTTGATTTTTTCCTATCTTCCTCCTTCTTTCTTTCCTCTCTGTCTCTAGTACCGACAACGTCTTTCCCTCTTCTCGAGTGCATTTGGGAAAGGGTATATTTGTGCTTGTGTTTGTGTGAGTGTGAGCTTAATAATAACATGCATGTGTCTGTGTGTACTTGAGAGGGAGTGTGGATGTATTTGTGTGATTTCACATCTCGGTGTAAGAGTGTATTTAATAAAAGTGGTATCTGTTTGGGTGTACGCATGAGGGTGTTTGTGGGTCTGTGTGAATGTGTCAGTGTGTGTGTCTATGTGTGCACATGTGGGAGTGTGAGATTGTGTGTCAGTGTCTCCATGGGTTTATTCTCCCTTGAAGGGAGGACAGCTGTGTGCCTGGGAAATGAATACTCTGGGTTAAACATCAGAGACCACCCCCCAAGTTTTCTCTGGAGGGTCAGGGTGCAAGGGGAGCCCCAGGCCTCTGCAGGCTGAAATTGAGGTGGTCGCAGGCTCTGGGCTTATGTGGACCTAGCTGGACGAGGAGAGTGCGGTGGGCATGGGTTTGGCTTTCAGGCCCTGCCCTTTAACTTTCTGCTGTGTGACCTTGGGCCAGTTTCTCTGGTTCTTGCTCTGCATGTGCCAGAGATGTGTGATAAGCCTGCTCTCCTCTGCAGCCTGGGGCCTCGTGGGGGCAGTCAGGGAATTCACAGGCATGCGGGGGTAGTGCCAGTCACCGGATATCCTGAGGACTCTTGGTCAAGTCTGTGCCTCATCAGGGTTGGCCCATCTGCTTCTTAAATGTCTATTTATAATTTATGCTGACTTTCAAACTGAATTGGAGGCTGAGGCCCCCACTGGAAGAGCCCACCTATCTGAATCCGTGGATGGCCACGCCCACTTCAGGGCACATCTTCAAAGGCACTCCTTGCAGTGAGCTTCCCCTCTGAGAGTGTGCACCTGCCTCCATCCTTCCCAACATCCCCCCACTGCAGCCTGTGTCTGCCCTCCATGAAGGGATTCCTGGAAGGTTTTATGAAAGGGAGAGAGTGTGTGTGAGAGCGTATGCTGCGGCCGGTGTAAGAGAGTGAGAGATTAGATATGGACGAGAGGGGCTGAGAGAGGCAGCAGGTGGCTGGCAGGACAGCTGAAGCCCCAGGCTCTGCTCAGCCAGCCTGGAGAAATATCTGGGTCCTCAGCTGGGCAGGTGGGTGCAGGTGTCAGGGACCATTGTCTCAGGAACCAAGGAGCCTGCACTGCCCTTTTGCTCCAGAGTGACACTTCTCTCCCAGTCTATTCTATATAGCAGCAAGGACGAGCTTTTTAGGAGTTTTTTTCTTTTTTCAGTGATGGGGTCTGGCTCTATCACCCAGGATGGAGGACAGTGTCATGATCACAGCTCACTGGCGCCTCGAACTCCTGGGCTCAAGTGATCATCTTGCTTCAGCCTCCTGAGTAGTCGAGACTACAGGCATGTGCCACCATGCCTGGCTAATTTTTTTTTTGAGACCAAGTCTCGTTCTTATCACCCAGGCTGGAGGGCAGGGGTGCGATCTCTGCTCACTGCAACCTCCTCCTCCTGGGTTCAAGTTATTTTCCTACCTCATCCTCCTGAGTAGCTGGGATTACAGGCACCTGCCATCATGCCCAACTAATTTTATACTGTTTAGTAGAGACGGGGTTTCACCATGTTGGCCAGGCTGGTCTCAAACTCCTGAGACCAGGTGATCTGCCTACCTTGGCCTCCCAGAGTGCTGGGATTACAGGCATGAGCCACCATGTCTGGGCACCTAGCTAATTTAAAAAATGTTTTTGCAGGGATGGGGGTCTCACCATCTTGCCCAGGCTGATCTTGAACACCTGGGCACAAGTGATCCTCTTGCTTTGATCTCCCAAAGTGCTGGGACTACAGGCGTGAGCCACTGTGCCTGGCCGCATTTTAGGATTTGAGTCAAACCATGTCCCTGACCACCTCATTTAAAATGACAAGCCTCCCCCCACCTCTTCCTCACTCCTCACCACCACCTCTACTTTAATTTGCTCTACAGGCAGATCAGCATCTGATGTACTATATATTTTACTTATTTCTCTTCTGACTCCCTCACTAAAATATAAGCTTCAAGAGGACCAGGACTTTGTTTTGCTCGATGCTGTACCAACAGGGCCTAAACTGCCTGGCACAGAGTGGGAGCTTGGGGGTCGCTGCTAAAGAGGCAAGGCCACCCCATCACAGCCTCCTGTATGTGAGGACCAGTGCCCATTCATTCCTTCAGCAAAGCCTCTGGCACTCACTCTATGCCCAGCTCTGGTCTCTACAAATGGGTCCTGTGTTATAGGGCTCCCAGCCTGGCTGGGGTGGCACAGAGATGGGCCATGGAGACAGGGCGGGAGTATGAAGGGAGGCACCACTGATTCTGCCAGGGGTTGCCATGGAGGAGTCGGGCCTGAGGGAGGCAAAGGCACTCCCCTAGGCAACATCTGGTGATGGCCTTGCTTTCTTTCTTTTTTTTTTTGAGACAGAGTCTCACCCTATCGCCAGGCTAGAGTGCAGTGGCATGATCCCAGCTCACTGCAACTTCTGTTTTTCGGTTGCAAGCAATTCTCCTGCCTCACCCTCCCGAGTAGCTGGGACTACAGGCACACACCACCATGTCCAGCTAATTTTTTGGGGGTATTTTTAGTAGAGACGGGGTTTCACCATGTTGGCCAGGATGGTCTCAATCTCTTGACCTCGTGATCCGTCCACCTCGGCCTCCCAAAGTGCTGGGATTACAGGCGTGAGCCACCGTGCCCGGCCGATGATGGCCTTTCCTACTCCCATAAGACCACAGCCGAACTGAGGGCAGGGCTGGCGAATACTCTCCAAAACCCACAGCTGGCGAAGGCACAGAGCTGGACTCAGAGCTGGTGAACTGGACTGAATAATCCTTTCCAGGGGGGTCTGGTTTTAGCAATGATCAAAACCTTGCAAGAAAGCACGATAGCCCTGATAGTGGAATTGAGGTGCTCTGGGAGGCCGAAGGGCTGCCTGTTCTGCCTCTGGGCAAAGTTTGCCTGCTCCCTCCCATCCTGAGCCACCAGAGCTTGAAAGACTGCAGGGCAGGGCCCAGGCTTACAGTAATGACCAAGCCAGCCACAGCACCTTCAGCCCCTCCAGCCCCAGTCCCACTCCCACTGCCTCCCACTACACAGCCCTCATCATCTCTCCTTGACAGCGACATTGAGGGCGTTCGCCTGGAAGCCTGACTGCTGGGGTGCTGGGACTTTGTCCAGCTGAGGATAAAAGGGATGGTTGCCTGCTCTGTTATTCTCTCTCCAAACAGCAGGAGTGGCAGAAAGGAAGAGTGTGAGGCACACACGTGCATGAGAGATCTACAAACACACACACAGCGGGGCGACGGGAGAGCAAGAGACAGACAGGGAGAGTTAGGGAGACCGAGAGACGGAGGGGCATGGAGAGAGCCAGAGACGGGAAGACAGAGAAACAGCCAAGGAGGAAGGGAGTTAGGCAAGAGAAACAGGAAGCAGGAGAGAGACGCTCAAAGAGACAGAGATGGAGGCAGATAGGAGCCTGTGGGGGCAAAGGGTCCCCACCCCTTGCACCCTAGGGTGACTTCTCTCCTTCACTCTCCTCTCTGGCTCCATCGCTCCTAAGCTGGGCTTTCCTGTCCCTCCCACACCTCCTCCCCACTTGTCTTTTTTTTTTTTTTTTGAGACAGAGTCTCGCTCTGTTGCCTAGGCTGGCAACAATGTGCAGTGGCACGATCTCGGCTCACTGCAACCTCCACCTCCTGGGTTCAAGCGATTCTCCTGTCTCAGCCTCCCGAATAGCTGGGATTGCAGGTGCCTGCCACCATGCCTGGCTAATTTTTGTATTTTTAGTAGAGACGGGGTTTCTCCATGTTGGTCAGGCTGGTCTAGAACTCCTGACCTCAGGTGATCCACCCGCCTCAGCCTCCCAAAGTACTGGGGTTACAGGTGTGAACCACTGCCTGGCCCCCTGTCTTTTTTTTACCTGATGCTCTCCGGGCCTTTACTCTTGCTGTCCCCTGGCCTGAGATGCCCTTCCTCCAATACTCGGCCAGGAAGACCCAGATCTGCCCACCATCGGCCATCCTTTCCAGGCCTTCACTGTCTCTCTCTTTGCGGGGCCTTCTTTGAGCCTCCTGGTCTGACCCCAGAAAAGGTCATTTCCTCCTGGGAGCTCCCAGCTCCTTTCTTCCAAGCTTAAATCCAGGGTGTCCAGATATGGCTGTCTCCTACAGGGCTGTGGCTCATTTGTTTCTGTACATCTGATACATGGCACTTAGTAGGTAGTCAATAAGTGTCACTGAGTTACAGCCTGGAGTGCAACTGTTGTCACACCAGCTCTCTTGAACTCGATTTTTTTTTTTGAGTTGGAGTCTCGCTCTGTCACCCAGGCTGGAGTGCAGTGGCACCCTCTTGGCTCACTGCAACCTCCGCCTCCCATGTTCAAGCTACTCTCCTGCCTCAGCCTCCTGAGTAGCTGGGATTACAGGCACACACCGCCACGCCCGGCTAGTTTCTGTATTGTTAGTAGAGGCGGGATTCTCTGAGCCCCATCCAGGAAGCTCCTCAGGCATCAACCACCTCTTTTGGTTGAGAGTCAGGGACCTCCCACCTGGCAGGAAACTTGAGGTTCCTGGGGTCTGTCCCCAGCTATGCTCCAGGCTTTCATCCTGGGCAGGTAGACCTCTCTCTCTCTCTCTCTCTCTCTCTCTCTCTCTCTCTCTGTGTCTCTCTGTCTCTGTCTCTCTCTCTCTCTCTCTCTCTCTCTCTCACACACACACACACACACACACGCACTCTGGCATAGAATCCTATTTCTTCCGCTCATTATCTATGTGACTCTGGGCAATTTACTTAATTTCTTCGGATGCTGGTTCTCCTGAATGTAAGTGGAGCCGCGTGATACCTGTCACCTAGGACTGCTGGGGGTTAAGTGGGCTGATGGAAGAAGTGGGCACCTGCAGCCGGGCCCAGGGGCTCCCTGCTCCTTAGCTAGGTAAGTCGGCAGCACCCCCACCCTTCCTGCCCAGATTCCCATGGATGCAGCAATACTGGGGGGCTGCCAGTGTTCTCCTGGGCCCCTCTGGCTTTGACCTTTTGCTTCTGCTGGATTAGTGCAGTTGGGGAGGGACTGGCTGGCCTGCCCAGGGCTGTTCTTGTTCATGTCAGCCCTGAGCGGGAGCTCGGCTTCTTTCTTGATATCCAAATACTGAGTACCCCATGTGTCCAGCAGACTTTCCTGGGGACTTGGCAGGGGAGGGATGCTGACACTGCAGCCATGCAAACAATTTCAAATCGAAGCCCTCCCTCCTTCTGGGGGATCCACCCAGGTGCGACCCCCTCCATGTGCCCCTGGCCTCCTCCATCTTGCAATCTCTTCTTTCCTCTCCCTTCCCTCTCCACTCTTCTCTCTGGACCTTTTAGTTCTTCTACCTTTAGTTGCAGCACAATCCAGCCATTACCTTCCAGACAGGGCTCTGGGTCCATCTTGGTCTCTTCAAACCCATCAAGGTGCCCGCAGGTATCGGGGTTTCAGCCTGCCTCATACATATATGGGAAGCCTAGTGTCTGGCCCATCCTCCCTCTGGATCTTATTCCAAATCTTCTCCCTGTTTTACCCACAGTCAGCAAGCACTTCCAGACTTTTCCATCTGGTAATGTCCTCCAGCCATGGCACAGGCCTGGTATGCAGTAGGTAATTAACAGATGCTTTTGGAATGTTGAAGCTTGCTTTCTGCCATTGGTTTCCTCCTATCATGGTGGACTGCTCCCAGGCCAGGGACATTTGGGGACCAGTGGTCCTGTCTCAGGCCAGTTCTTAGGTGTTCAGGCCATATCATTGGTTGCAGCATGACTGGGATTCTGGGGCCCGAGCAGGGCTGGTGAGAGAGGCCCCTCTCCATGTCCTAGAGGAACATGCTTCACCGTGGGGTGGACCGTGGCGGGAGGGAAACTCGGGCCAGTTCCTTCCCTCCATTAGTAGGTGGAGACCCTTTGTCAGTTTGGAATCCTGGAAATCCTGGACTCTTAGAGCTTTTGAGTCTTAGAGCCCAGGATCCTAGTTAAGAGCACAGACCCCCTTGAATTGGAATCCCATCTCTGCCATTTATTAGCCGTGTGACCTTGAGCAAGTTACCTAACCTCTCTGTGCAAATGTTTTCTCATCTGTAAAATGGTAGCAATGATTTTACAAGTTTTTTTCTTTTTCTTTTTTTCTTTTCTTTCTTTCCTTCTTTCTTTTTTCTTTGTCTTTCTTTCCTTCTTTCTTTTTTTCTTTGTCTCTCTTTCTTTCCTTTTCTCTCCTTCTTTCCTTCTTTCTTTCTCCCTTTCTTTCTTTTCTTTTCTTTCTTTCTTTCTCTTCCTTTCTTTCGAGATGGAGTCTTGCTCTGTCATCCAGGCTGGAATCCAGTGGCATGATCTTGGCTCACTGCAACGTCTGCCTCCTGGGTTCAAGTGATTCTCCTGCCTCAACCTCCTAAGTAGCTGGGGCTACAGGTGCATGCCACCATCCCTGGCTAATTTTTGTATATTTTGGGTAGAGACGGAGAGATGGGGTTTCACCATGTTGGCCAGGCTGGTCTCGAACTCCTGACTTCAAGTCATCCACCCATCTGGGCCACCCAAAGTGTGGGGGTTACAGGTGTGAGCCACTGTGCCTGGCCTGATTTTACAAAATTATAATAAGAATTAAGGGGGTTATTTTTGTCAAGTGCTTAGACCAGGGCCTGGCACAGGTAAAGGATCTGTGAGCATTTGAGAAATAAATGAATGTGAATTCTGAGCATCTTGAAATCTTTGTCCCTGTGCTATTAAGATATTTAGGCCTGGAAAGATCTTAACAGGGCAGGCATTCTGCCCCAGCTTCCTCTAGCCCAGCTTGTTTATTTGTCCCCATGAACAGATGATCCCTTTCTATCCAGCCACTACAATTGCAAGAAAGTTCTAGGGGGCAGAGGTGAGCCTGGGCCCAGCAGTCACTGCAGTAGTGAGGAAGTGCCTGGTTGGGCTTTGTCCCTGGAAAGAGGCAGGTGGTTCGGGGTCTAGGGAGGTGATAGGGAGCCTGGTCCATTTGTCAGGTGGGTGCTCCAGGCCGGGGTCCACCTCATCCACCCCCTGGCAGGGGCCTGGCAGCCCTACTCCCAGGACATGGGGGGCCCATGGTGGGCCCTAAGGTTTTAGTTGAAACATAAGCATGGGCCGGGCATGGCACCTGTAATCCCAGCACTTTGGGAGGATGAGGTGGGCAGACTGCTTGAGCCCAGGAGTTCGAGCCAGCTTGGGCAACATGGTGAAACCCTGTCTCTACAAAAAGTGCAAAAAATTAGCTAGGTGTGGTGGCATGTGCCTGTGTTCCCAGCTACTCAGGAGGCTGAGATGGGAGGATCACTGGAGCCCAGGAAGTCGAGGCTGCAGTGAGCTGTGATTGAGCCACTGCACTCCAACCTGGGTGACAGAGTGAGATCTTGTCTCAACAACAACAACAACAACAACAACAAAAAGAGGCTGGGTGTGGTGGCTCACACCTGTAATCCTAGCACTTTGCGAGGCTGAGGTGGCGAGTGGAACACCTGAGATCAGGAGTTCAAGACCAGCCTGGCCAACATGGCAAAACCCTGCCTCTACTAAAAATACAAAAATTAACCAGGCGTGGTGGTGGGTGCCTGTAATCCCAGCTACTCGGGAGGCTGAGGCAGGAGAATTGCTTGAACCTGGGAGGCAGAAGTTGCAGTGAGCGGAGATCACACCACTGCATTCCAGCCTTGGTGACAGAGCAAAACTCTATCTGAAAAAAAAAAAAAGAAATAAAGTAAAAGAAACATAAGGCATTTAGGTTAGATATAAAGCAGGACCGTGTAGATGTGTGAAGGAGGCTGAGGTGGGAGTGTCAGTCTTGCCAAGACAAGGGAACGACCCAGATAACGGAGGTGGCAGATTTCTGCTCAAATATAAAAGAGCTTTGAAATGATCAGAGATGCCCAGAGAACAGAGGAGCTGCCCCAGAAGGTGGTGAGATCTACATCACCTCAGGTGTGCAAGCAGGGACAGGGTGGCCACTTCGGGAAGCTATAGCCGAGGGGGCCCAGACCTGAGAGTTCACCATCTGGTGGCTTCTCAAGGTCCTGTCCAGCCTTCTGAACTTGGCTTTATGACAGTGTCGCCAGAGGAGAATAGGATGAATAAGTGATGGTTCGAATCTTCCCCATCCTTCCTGCCACCTGATTTCTTCCACCCTCCAGGCCTGGGGCTTTCTTTCTTTTTCTTTTTCTTTTCTTGCTCTGTCGCCCAGGCTGGAGTGCGGTGACGCGATCTCGACTCACTGCAACCTCCGCCTCCTGGGTTCAAGCGATTCTTCTGCCTCAGCCTCCCAAGTAGCTGGGATTACAGGTGCGTGCCACCATGCCCAGCTAATTTTTGTATTATTAATAGAGTCAGGGTTTCACCACATTAGCCAGGCTGGTCTTGAACTCCTGACCTTGTGATCCGCCCACCTCGGCCTCCCAGAGTGCTGGGATTACAGGTGTGAGCCCCATGTACGGCCAGGCCTGGGGTTTTCTAGCTGTGCATTCAGCTGCTCGGGGCGTGGAGTGCCTGCCATGCTACCTTGTTCCTGCCTCCATGCCTTCTCCCTCCTTGATGCCATTTCCCTACCCACCTTCTCTCTTCTCATCTCAACCCTGTACAAGCTTTCAACGCTCAGTTCAAGTCTCGCCTTTGATGAGGCTTTTCCCTGAAGAGTCCTGATCTGAAGCCCACTCTGATCTGCAATAAATCCATCCCACCCGCAGTGCTGTCTGGCTCACTGAATTCACACCTATAAGACACCTCTCAGCCTGTTGTGTGCTTACATGACCTTGCCTTGTAGTCTGCTTATAAAGGCTTGTCTTGCTTCCTTAGATAGATTAAAAGCTAGAAAGGGATGAATATTTGCTGGACACCTACTATGTGCCAGGCACTGTGCTAAGCCCTTTAAAGATGGTTTGCATCTTGCAAAGTGTGAACCTTTATCCCCATTTCCCAGATGAGGCACCTGAGGCTCAGAGATGTTAAGGGGCTTGTCACCACCCTCAGTCAGGAAGCAGCAGAGCTGGGATCAAACTCAAGCAGACCTTTCTCTAAAGCTATGCTGTCTGCCAGCATGGAGGTGGGGATGCCCAGGGCAGCCCTCAGCATCCCCCGGTACCCCTCACCACACTTCTCCAAGGAGGTGGAGAGGGCTGCGCTGGGCAGCCCAGTGTGACAACACCTGGGTAGGGGTTGGAAGCACAGGACTCTACTGGGGGCTGCTGCTTCCCAGCAAAGTAACCTCGGCCAGGCAGCTCATCTCTGGCCTCAGTTTCTTCATCAGTAAAATGGGGGCAAAAGGGCGAAACTCCGGGTGGGTGTTTTTTTTTTTTTTGAGATGGAGTTTCACTCTTGTTGCCCAGGCTGGAGTGCAATGGCGTGATCTCGGCTCACCACAACCTCCGCCTCCTGGGTTCACGCGATTCTCCCGCCTCAGCATCCTGAGTAGCTGGGATTACAGGCATGTGCCACCATGCCCGGCTAATTTTGTGTTTTTAGTAGAGATGGGGTTTCACCGTATTGCTCAGGCTGGTCTCGAACTCCTGACCTCAGGTGATCCGCCCGCCTCAGCCTCCCAAAGTGCTGGGATTACAGATGTGAGCCACCACACCCAGCCTCCAGGTGGTTTAAAGAGGTGCCTAGCACATAGCAGGCACTCACTAAATGCTTCCTGAGTTGTGAGCCAGTGAGTAGACCATTTGGCCTGCGTTGGGGAGAGTCTTGATGCCTTTAATTTGTTTGGCTGGATGTAAATGAACAAATAAAAGGTGGTTATAACCTTGAACACTCCCTGTCCCCAATCCACAGCCCTTGGGTGAGAGAGGAAGGGAGACAGGGCTGAGGAGCATAGCATGGGGGAACTGGTGGGACAGGGTACTGGGAAGTGGTGAGGCCAAAGCCTTTGGAGCGGGATAAAGAGGCATCTGTTCTACCTGGGGACCCTCTGGGAAGCCTTCCTGGAGGAGGTGGCCTTTCAGCCAAGCCTAGGAGGTTGGGAAGAAGGAAGGGTGTGAATGAGAAGTGGGGAGGAGGCAGTTTGGGCCCTGGAGCGACCTTCAGAACTGGGTTCTAGCTCAGCTCCACCGTTTAAGAGCTGGGGCCTTAGGTGGGTGACCCCTTATGGAGTAGTGGGTTGAACACCCCCGATCTGGATCTCAGTGAGAAGCCAGGGTAGAACGTGGCAGAACAGACACCTGGGACATGGGGTTTGGCAGTAATGCCCCCCCCCACCCCTTTTTACGGATGACGCAGCCCCCATGCCAAGGGGTCAGGACCCTCCGCCAGGCACGACCCTTAATTTTAAGGAGCTGGCCTTGGGCTGGGGGCTTCGTGACCCCTGGGGAGGGGTGGGAGCTCACCAGCCACCGCCGTCAGTCTGTCTGTCGCCTCCGCGCCTCCCCCCACTCCAGCGTCCCGCGCCTGCAGCTTTCCCCGAAGACATTTGGTGTCAGTATAAGGACGGCTTTTCCTCGCACGCGGCGCGGCTCGGTCTCGCCGCCGCCGCCGCACGTCCCCGCACCGCCAGTCGCTCGGGCTCCTCCGCAGCCCCCGCCGCGCGCAGACCCCGCGCCTCGAGCCCGGGGCCGGAGGCGCGAGCCGAGCTGAGCTGAGGCGGGGGAGGAACCGGCCCCGGCCCCGCGCTCCCCGCCGCGCCGGTCTCTCCTGGGCACTTGCCCCGCCGCTCGGTCCCCGCAGCACCCGCGCCCCCGCCCCGGCCCGGAGCGCCGCGCTCCCGCCCTCCGCCCGCCGCCCGCCAGGAGCCTCGCCATCCCTACAGCCCGCCCGCCTCCTCCCGCCATGGCCCGGGCCCCCGGGCCCGCCGCCCCCCGCCCGCCGCCCCCTGCGCCCCGGGGGCTCAGCTGATCCTGAATTGGCGGGGGGTCGGCTGGCGGGGCTGGGGGTCCCTCTCTATCGCCGGCTTCGGGTGGGGACGCGTGGTCCCCGCATCTCGAACCTGGACGACCCCCCGCGGCCTGGCCACGTCCATGCCAAGGTAGGTGGGGGCGGGGTGGGGGGAAGAAGGGAGGGCTCCGCTTCGATGCCAGTTTCTTGGCGCGTTGGCCTCTCTCTTCACTGGGGCATTTATTTATTTATTTCTGGGGACCAATACCCCCACCTGCGCGTGCCCGTCAGGTGAGCCCCCCATCCCGCGCCTTCGGGACCATGCCTTGGGAGGAAGGACAGGAAACTTTGACCGGTCCCCTCTCCAAGGCCACGAAAGTTCTCTAGGTGCCAATACTGAAGCCGGCCGAGCCAGCGCTGCAGAAATTTATTCAACAAGTCAGGCTGCCGGCAGGGCCCGGGCTGTCCGCGCGTCTGGCCGCCCCTCCGCAGCTGCGGCTCTGCGGGCAGCTGGGCCAGAGCTGGTGCCGGTGTCCGGCGGGCTGAGCCGGGAGCGCTGGCCCGGGAGCGCTGGCCCGGGAGCGCGGCAGCGGAGGGCGCTGGCTGGGGGAGTCCCGGGCAGGGTTTAACTTTCCTGGAGGCGGGGGTGGTGGAGACCCCTTCCTTGGCCGGCACCCCAGTGGGGCGGAGGCCTCGCTGCATGAAGCCAGGCCAGGGTCAGAGCCGGGACTGTAGGGGTGAAAGGGACCCTCGGCAGGCTGGAGGTGTTATGTAATGAGTGCTCATGTTGATTGGGTGCTAATTGCTTACTGGGTGGTGTTGGGGAGGGCTGTGGGGGACTAGAGGGCTTGGCAGTGGCGAGGAGGCCTCTTTTGGGGGAAGTCAGGGTGCCTAGGGGAGGGGGCTGTGGTGGGGCCCAGGCTGAGGCCTCAGTCAGCCCCTCTGCTAGTATCTTTCTTCCCTGTCAGGGCCCTGGGGGCTCCTGAGCTGAGGAAGAGATTGGAGTCTGAAAAGACCTCTGCGCTAAATTCCCGTCCTGAGGGTCTGTATCCTGGGTCCAGGTGTGTGTGTGTGTGTGTGTGTGTGTGAGAGAGAGAGAGAGAGAGAGAGAGAGAGAGACAGAGAGAGAGAGAGGAGCGAGCACTGGAGTGGGCCTGCGTGTCTGGCGTGTGTGGTGTACTGGGGTCTGATCACCATGTGAGGAGAGTCCTCGCTGGAGAGCTCAGATTGGCCCAGGGAAGTGGCCATTCCATCCTCTGTCTCTCACCACCTGGAGGATTCACCCCACAGAGGCTGGCACCACCTCAGGGTTAGGATGCTGTGTGAACAGGGGCGTGGGTCTGTGGCCCAGCTCAAGGGAAGGGTTTGGCCTGAGGTGTGGGCCTGCCTTCCCACACCCAATCTTCAGGCCCTGCCGACACCTGCTCACCTCTTATTTCTGAGGTTCCTCTCAGCCCTAAGGACTTGCTTCTGGAACTCTTGTCCACCCTTCAGGACAAACTTTCTTTTCAGGATTCAAGATCAGGGCTGGGCTGGGGACGCCCCAGGAGTCTAGGGACCTCCTGGTTCCCTTCCTGCCTCCACCATCGAAGCAGAGACAGAGGGAGGGGACACCAGAGGGTGACAGGTCGGGACAGGACAGGGTGACACTGAGCAGGGGCCAGGTCTGGGGCTGCAGTGTGGGGAGGAAGAGGAAAAGGTAAGGAGTGTGCCTGAAGGCTGTTGAGCTGGCCTGGCACCAAACCCATGAACCTGCCCACACCCCCAGAGGGCCCAGCCCCACACCATGCTCTCTTCCTGGCTTTGCAGAGCTGTTGTACCGGCCCAGGACTCATGATGGGAGGCTTGGGGAAGGGGCTGCAGGTCTGGCTGTAGGCCCCTTCCCCTTCCTTTTGACCAAGGTTCTCGTCCCGCTTCTTCCCCATTCCTCCCTCCCCACCCTGCATGCCCCTCCCCTCCCCTCACCCCCATTTCAAGCCCTGTCGAGGACGCTGGGGCTGCGAGGGCATCTCCTAGGCCCACCAGGGGGCGCCACGCAGTCCTTGGGTCCCTGCGGGTTCCCGTTGACCTTGGGTGACGAGGTAGGGGTGGAGGGTGCTGCGAGAACCCCCTCCTCTCTCACCCTCTCTCTGCTCCAGACATCCTGCCCTTCCTGAGCCCATAGCCTCGCTGGGAGCAGTTTCGAGGACTGCATCCTCTCTGTGGTTCTGGACCCAGGTTCCCTCCCTGAGCCCACCAGGGTCACCACCTCCATCTCCCCTCCCCCAGTCTCCCTCATCACGCCCCCTCTGTGGCCCTCTCTGCTACCTTCACCCCACTCCCCAAGTGTGGCTGCCCCGGGCCTTAGCCTCCAGGAAGGGGCTCTCAGGCCAGTCTGTTTCTGGGCATCACTCTGTCCCTCCCCCACCGCAGCGGGGCTCTTGCCTTCCCCCCCTCCATCCCCCTGCCAGTTCATAGTGCTTTCCAAGGTAATCAAACAGGCTCTTGTGTGGCTCCTTGATGCGTGTCTCCACTTCGGTGGCTGCCTTCTAAACTGTCTGGAAAGAGGGGATGCTGAGCTGGGTGTGGGGGTCTAGAGAGACCCCTCTGGGCTGCAGGGAGAGCAGGGTGCCCTCCCCTCCATCCCTTCTCCTCGGTCAACAGCACTTCCCCTGCTCCTGCTCCTCTTCCTCACCTGTCCTCCAGTCCCCACTTCTCCTTTCCAACCTGCCTCCTGTTCTTTGTTGCGGAACGTTTTCTTCCCATATGTTCCTAGGACATGCCCAGCCTTAATGCCCTCAGTCAACTCTTGTGCCCCCCCGGAGTTCTGGGTCTGGCCTCGGGACTCAGAGAGCCCAGGGAGCTGTGTATTCCCTGCACACGGTGGGTGTGTGGACTGTGGATCTCTGGGAGTGTCTGAGTGTGCTGGTCCAGGGATCTATGAATCTGTGAGTTATGTGTCTGTGGATCTGTGGATGAGTAGACCCATGGGTCCGTGGGTCTGTGGATCCTGACATCCAGGAAGATGTGAGGTGAGTCTCTCCCCTCACCGTGGCGGCCAGTCTACAGAGGGAAGAAAACAAATCAGATTTTCTGATTTCCCTTTCTCTCTTATATTTATTCTTCACGTCCTGTGTTCCAAGCCCTGGTCTGGTTGCTGGGGGACGCAGCAGTGAGCAGAAGGGAGCAGACAAAGCCTGCCCTCTTGGAGCTGCTGTGCCTGTGCCTGTGGGAGAGGATTCGGGCCTTCCCTGCCAGGTGCTGTGTGGGGACGTGGCCATGAGTCCTGGGTTCCACTCGTGCTCTGGGATTGCAGCACCCAGACCGTATTTGATAGGTGAGGGGTGCAGAGGATTTAGTGTGGCCTGTCTGGAGACCCTTGCGAAAGAGGTGGGTGCTTTTGGGGCTCCTTGACAGGAGAGGAGAAGGACGTGGTATCTCAAGGGTGGAGGTTCTGTGGATGCCATGGGCTCTTCAGGGCCAGGTTCAGTGCAGACCTGGCCCTGCCTCCCAGACCTTCTCCCTTTATCCCTGAGGCTCCGCCTCTGCCCACTGCCCCCTTTTCCTGGACACTGGCCTGAGTGGTCTGGCTAATGGTGCACATGGAGGGCAGCATTGGGGTCTTCCCTCTGCTGCCTGCTGCCTGCCCTGCCCTGTTGAGCAGCGAGGGTTGCATCTAGCCCTCTGTGGTTCTAGGGTCTTAGGTGCCTTTTGGGAAGGGCATAAGCTCTGTCCCAGCTGGGGTAGAGATGAGCAAGTCCACAACCACGGCAAGAGGATCAGGTTACTGGCATCACAGGAGCATCCGCTTCTTATAAAACTGGGATAATACTTTTCACCTGAAAGGATTTTTGTGAGGCTCAGACGTGTTTTTGCAGCACCTAGCATGGGGCCTCGTACAATGAAGCTCTTTTTCTTTCATGAAATTGCCTTCCAAATCTTTTTCCCCATTTGTGATCTGGTTTTCGAGGTAGAGAAGGCATCGTCTTTTGCATTTTGGCAAGAGGAAATGAAGCTTGGGGAGACCGTGTGCTGTGGGGAGGGCGGGGCTGGGTCCTTGAGCTCTAGCCCTGGGACTCTTGATCCAGTGCTTTTCCTGCTGGACACCTCTCCCTCCCATCAGGGACCACGTTCACCCTGATTTGCTAGCTGAAGTAAGACCCAAGGCCCTAATTACTGCAGAGTGAGTAAAAACTGATCAGCAGAGGCGCCTGCTGGGAGATGTTCAAACACACTGATGGAGGTTCTGACACAGCCGCGCTTGCTGCACTTGTCATAAGGTTGAGAGCTGGCTGAAAACAAACAAATGGCAATGCCTGGTGACAGATACGTGGGCAGGTATGGGGCGGGGGCAGGTGGGCTGCAATCTCCTGTCCACAGTCTGGCCTGGACAACCCTTTAAAACTGGTGACCTGGAACTGGACTGCCCAGATCCAAATCCCAGCTCTTTCACTAAGTAGCTCTTGACCTTGGGAAGATCTTTTAACCTTCCAGTGCCTCAGTTTCCTCACCTACAAGGTGGAGAGAGCAAAAGTACTTCTCAAAAGCTTACTCTGTGCCTCGCATATTGTAAGTACTCACAGATAATGTCGCCTTTGATTCCTGTTGGCCGTCACGGGTGGGGTTGCTGACTGAACCCACTCAGTAGGCTGCAGAGCTAGGAGGGTCAGCTGTTCATTTTTGTGACAGGTCTGAGATGACTATCAGATGTGAGCAGGCTCAGCTGACCAGACCAGAGCAAGTTTTGTGTCAGGCCATGCAACTGGGGGGCCGCACTTCAGCCTTTCCTCTTTAGGCTGAGGAGCTCTGGCTCGGCTTAGCTTCTCTGAAGAAGATCTGAGGGGATCAGTGGACCACATGACCCCCAGGTGCTGCAGTAGGACTGGGTTGCCAGCTGGGCCCTGATACTCCCAATCTGCATCAAGAAAGGCCAGAATCAGGCAGGTAACCTGTCTGCTGTGCTCTGGGTGGCTTGATGCAAATCTGGTCCTGCCCAGGCAGAGGAAAGTGGGCAGAGTCAAGTGTGACTGGGGAGGGGTCCCAGGGAGGCATAAGATGTGGAAGTTGTCACCCAAGGAATGGTTGAGGGAGCTGGTGACAAGAGGCCTGGGGCAGATGAGGCTCCAGGGTAGGCGGGCTGTTGTCATGTGTTTGCAGGGCTGTCATGCGGAAGAGGGAGCAGATAGAGGTTCCAGGGGCTCTGGGAGGCCGGCTGGAAGATTCTGGAAGGCAGGCTTCCCGCAGTCTCACAAAGGCTTTTCTGCAGACCACCAGATGCAGGCTCTGCATTGGTTTGTATGTGTGAGTGGCTGTTGTGCCTGCGTGTGTGTGATTGTGTGTACGTGTCTGTGTATTCTGTGTGTGCATATGTGCCAGTGTATGTCTGTGTGAGTGTATTTGATCTGTGATTGCATGCATATGTATGTGTCTGGGTGTGTGATTGTGTGTATGTGAGTGTGTCTGCGTGAGTTATGTATGTGTCTGTAAATGGGTGTTTTGTGTGTTTATGTGTCAGTGTGTGCGATTGTGTGTATGTATGTCTGTGAGTATATGTCTTTGTGATTGTTATGTGTGTGTGATTATGTGCATGTGTGTGTATATTCTTTGTGTGCATGCATGTCTGTGTGTGTCAGTGTGAGTATATGTTATGTGAGTGTATCTGTGTGATTGTGTGTATGTATGTGTGTGTATGTCTGCATGTATGATTGTGTGTATGTGAGTGTGTGTATCTGTGTGAGTGGGTGCTGGTGTATCTATGTGCTGCGTGTGGTTGTGTGTGGGTCTGTGTGAGTGTGTGTTATGTATGTATGTCTGTGTGTGATTATGTATCTGTCTGTGTGTTGTGTATGGCTCTGTGTGCAATTGTGTGTCTGTGTGAGTGCATGCTGGTGTAACCATGTGCTGTGTGTGATTGTGTGTCTTTTTGTGTCTATGTGTGTATGTCTGTGTAATTTTATGTGTATGTCTGTGTGTGTGATTGTGTGTGTGTGTCTGTGTGAGTGCATGTTGGTGTACCCATATGCTGTGTGTGATTGTGCATCTGTGTATGTCTGCATGTGAATGGGTTATGTGTATATGTCTGTGTGTGATTGTGTGTCTGTGTGTGTAATTGTGTGTCCATGTGTCTGTATGAGTGCATGCTGGTGTACCCATGTGCCGGGTGTGATTGTGTGTCTGTGAGTGTCTACGTGTGTGTGTGTGTGTGTGTGTGTGCTTGTGTCTGGAAGTGTGTTGTGTGTATGTCTGTGTATGTGTGATTGCGTTTATGTGTGTGTCTGTGTGTGAGTATGCTATGGAGTGTGTGATTGTGCGTGTGCGAGTGTGACCATGTGATTTTTGTGCTTGTGAGTGTGTTTGGTGACTGATTAGGTCACCTCTGGGCTCTCGTTCTTTTCAGAGATTCCCTGTTTGAAGACCTGGAAACAATTAGAGTCTAAAACCAGACACTGTTTCTGGGACCCCTGGGGTTCAGGAGTCTGGAACTCCACGGCAGAAGATACTAACAAGGATGGGAGACTGTTGGGGGTCTCACTGTGCACCTGCCTAGTCCCCGGTGGTGTCACCTCAGCTCGTCCGCACAGCAGCCCTGCCACGGAGCAGTTGTCTTCTCATTTTATAGACAGGGAAGCTGCAGCACCTGCCAGCTGAGTTGTGTGCTAAGGTGGATTGGTGTCAGGACTCAAATACAGGTCTCAGCTTCCAGTGCCCATGCTCTGAAACCCACGCTATAGATTCAGGATGATTGTAGTTAATATTTTGGGCCTCCAAGGTTCTGGGTGATTCTAAGATATTCTGAAATTCCTGGATTCTAGTATTTCCTGAACGAACTTGTTGCTTGTTCTTCTAGCAGTGATATTAGCTGGTATGTGGTTGTTGACAAAGGGATAAATAAGTTGCCTCCCTGTATGAAAATACACATGTGCACACACGTATATACACATATATACACGTGCACACACATGTACACACACACACATGGGGTCTGGGGCCGCTAGGCCAGGCCTGAGGTTTTCCTCCACCAGGGCTCTGAGCTCTGGAAACACAGGGCATCCTGACACTGCACTTCCAGGGCTCTGGAGTGCTGGCTGGAAGATTCTGGGAGGCAGGTTTCCCCACTGCCTTAGGAAGACTTGGGCATCTTGGCTGGGTCAGCAGCTGTATCGCCTCTGCCTGATGACTCAGTTTGGGGAGGGCTGTTCCAGAGCACCATTCCCGTCACAGTGGTGCCTGGAATGGTTCAGTGCTTGGGCTTAGTAGTGAGCAGACCTGAGCTGGGAACTGACTCTGCCGGGTACCAGCTGACTGATTATGGTCATGGCTGTACTTCCCTGTTCCCCGTCTCCCTCTCCATGAAGTAAGAATGAGAATGATCTGTATGCCATGGAGTTGTGGTAAAAATTGACACAGATGATGCATAGAGAGCTGTTGGCCATTGCTTGATGGGGTCATGGTGGTGATAGTGGTGATGATAATGGTGATGGTGGTGGTAGTAGTGGAAGTGATGGTGTTGGTGATGGTGATGATGATGATAGTGCTGGTGATGGTGGTGATGGTGATGGTGATGATGATGGTGATGGTGATGATATTGGTGCTGGTGCTGGTGATGATGGTGCTGGTGATGGTGATGATGGTGATGGTGGTGATGATGGTGATGGTGATGATGGTGTTAGTGATGGTGGTGGTGATGGTGTTGATGATCATGGGGGTAGTGAGGGTAATGGCGGTGATGGTGATTATTATGGTGATGGTCATGATGGTAGATGGTGGTAATGATGGTAGTGGTGATGATGATGGGGCTGGTGTTGGTGATTGTTGTGATGATGGTGGAGGTGATGATAATGATAATGATGGTGATGGTGATGGTGGTGATGATGGTAGTGGTGGTGATGATGGTGCTGGTGTTGGTGATGGTAGAGGTGGTGATAATGATAATGATGGTGATGGTGATGATGCTAGTGGTGATGATGATGGTGCTGGTGTTGGTGATTGTGATGATGGTGGAGGTGATGATAATGATAATGATGGTGATGGTGATGGTGGTAATGATGGTAGTGGTGGTGATGATGGTGCTGGTGTTGGTGGTGGAGGTGGTGATAATGATGGTGATGGTGATGATGGTAGATGGTGGTGATTATGGTAGTGGTGATGATGATGCTGCTGGTGTTGGTGATTGTTGTGATGATGGTGGAGGTGATGATAATGATAATGATGGTGATGGTGATGGTGGTGATGATGGTAGTGGTGGTGGATGATGGTGCTGGTGTTGGTGATGGTGGTGATGATGGTGGAGGTGGTGATAATGATAATGATGGTGGTGATGGTGATGATGGTGCTGGTGTTGGTGATCATGGTGATGGTGATGGCAGAGAATGGGCTAGGGTAGCAGCCCCTGGGGATGACACAGCTGATCCAATGCATGCTCAGCCGTCCACCAGAGTGCCTCCCCATCTACATTATGTTGCTTTTTCTTTTTTTTTTTTTTGAGATGGATTCTTGCTCTGTCTCCCAGGCTGGAGTGCAGTAGCACTATCACAGCTCACTGCAACCTCCACCTCCTGGATTCAAGCAATTCTACTGTCTCAACCTCCTGAGTAGCTGGGACTACAGGTGTGCGCCATCACGCCCAACTAATTTTTGTGTTTTTAGTAGAGACAGGGTTTCACCATGTTGGCTAGGATGGTCTCAAACTCCTGACATTCAGATGATCCGCCCACATCAGCCTCCCAAAGTGCTGGGATTACAGGTGTGAGCCACCGCGCCTGGCCCATCATGTTGCTTCTTAACAAGAGCCTGTTGAAGCAGGTGGGAGGAAGGCTGAGCTTTACAGAGAGGAAAATTGAGGCTCCAAGAGGCTGATGGAGTCAGGAATGGGGGTCTGTGCTCCAGACACAGCAGGCTTCTGCTCCTATCCCTGCTCCTGGAGGCCAGCACAATTGCCACACTGCTGCTTAGTGGGCCACTTATGGGAAGGAGCATCAGGGTGAGGCTCTGGGAGCACCTAGAAGAAGGGGACTCAGGGACGTGGAGGCAGCTCAGACTCTGGCACCTAATGGACCTGAGTTTGAATCCACCAATGCTGTCACCTAAGGCAAGTCCTCTAGTGTCTGTGAGGCTATATCTGCAGACAGATTGGAGCCCAGGGAGGCCCAGATACCAGTCCCCTCAGGGCTTCCAGCCATGGGCACACAGGCATCTGGGATAGGAGCTGGGCCACAGACACAAGAAAGAGAGATTTCTGGACTGGACTTGGGGGCTTTGGGAGTAGGGAGTGGATCAGAGAGTGGTGGCCTGCGAAGCTGCTAAGGAACAGGTCAGAGGGAGATGGTCTGGTGGTCACTGGGAGCAGGTCAGAGGGTGGAAGCTGAGTGGTCACTGGGAGCAGGACTGGGAGCACGTCAGAGGGAGCAGGTCAGAGGGAGGAGGCTAGGTGGTTACTGGGAGCAGTCAGAGAGTGATCTGTGAACAGATCAGAGGGTGGAGGCTGTGTGGTCACAGGGAACAGGTCAGAGGGTAGAGACTGGTGGTCACTGGGATCAGGTAGAGGGTGGAGGCTGGGTGGGTACTGGGAGCAGTCAGAGGGTGGAGGCTGGGTGGGCACTGGGAGTAGTCAGAGGGTGGAGGCTGGCTGGTCACTAGGAGCAGGTCAGAGGGTGGAGATGGGGTGGTCACTGAGAGCAGGTCAGAGGTAAAGGCTGGGTGGTCACTGGAAACAGATCTGAGGGTGGACACTGCAGGGTTGAGGGTGGTGGTCAGGGGCGTGGTTTCTGGGAGTCCCACAGTGAGGGGAGAGGTGTGAGGACAGGGCAGCAGCACAGTGTGGCGTGTTAAACAGGTCAAGAGAGGCAACAAGCAAGTCAGTGCAAGTGATGTAGCCCAGAGCCAGGAAGCGGGTAGTCCTGTGTAGTCCTAGAGGCCGGGGCGGCTCTCTCTACCTGTGCGGTTTCAGGAGGGATTTCAGCAATGCTGGGGCAAGGGTCGTGGGGTGTGCCACTGCGGTCCATGCAAGGCCGGGTGCTTCACCTTGAGAATAAATCTCAATCCAGCCCCTTCTCCCTGTCTTCACCAGCAGCCAAGGGCAGGCCAGCTCCTCCCGGCCCTTCCTGCTCCACCCCTGCCCCTTCATCCACTCTCCCTTCACCCCCTAGAGAGATTGCTTAGAAACAGACCACAGCACATCACTCCCCTGCTTAAAACCCACCTGTGGCTTCTACTGAACTTGAGATAAAGCCCACGCTCCTCTGTGTTCTCCCCTGGGGCTCTGCCGAATTCTTTGGTTTCATCTACCGCCCTGCCCCAGGCTCAGCCTCACTTTTTCTTTTTTGAGACAGAGTCCCGCCCTGTCACCCAGGCTAGAGTGCAGTGGCACGATCTCAGCTCACTGCAACCTCCACCTCCTGGGCTCAAGTGATTTTCCTGCCTCAGCCTCCGGAGTAGCTGGGGTTACAGGCAGGCGCCACCACGCCCAGATAATTTTTGTATTTTTAGTAGAGGTGGGGTTTCACCATATTGTCTGGGTTGATCTCGAACTCCTGACCTCGTGATCCACCTGCTTTGGCCTCCCAAAGTGCTGGGATTACAGTAGTGAGCCACCACGCCCGACTGGCCTCACTTCTGTTCTTTAAATGCACTGAGCGGGCCCCAGCCTCCTGGCCTTCGCACATGCTGTTCCTCCTATGCTCTTCCAGCAGATCAGTCAGGGCTGCTGCCTTCTGATTCTTGGTTTTCACTTAAATATCTCTTCCTTTAGAGAGGGCAAGATGATTGTCTCCACTCTCACCTTTCCCCCTTGTTTATTTACTTCCCAGCACTTTTCATTCACTTTGTCAACAAATATTTATTGAGCACCTACTATGCTCCAGGCACCATTCCAGGTGCTGGGGATATAGCAGTGAGGGGATACACCTCCCTCACAGGCTTCTCTTAGGTTGGGGAGACAGACACCAAATCATGGAGTTATAAAGACATAAATTATGCACTGTGTTTGATGGTGATAAGAGCTGTGGAAAAGCAGAAAGAGAGAAAGTAATTGATAGGTGTGTCTCTTTCCTCTGCGGAAGTGTGGGCTGAATGCAGGCTGGTGCTGAGTCTGGCTTGTGCCCCAGCATAGCCCAAAGCCCACACAGTGCCCACACACAGTAGGTGCTCATTGGACAAATGAATGAATCTGTAGGGCCTGGAAGAACAGGGCCTGGGGAGAAGGAGAAGGTGCTGCAGTGAGAGGGGAGAGCAGGAGCAAAGCCGAGGACCCGATGAGGTCCAATCTGGCCAGAGCGAATGACCAGGGGAGGGCATGGTGGCTCCAAGGCTGGCACGGTGGTGGGCAGAACTGGAGCCACCCTAGGGAGGGTGTGTTTCAGCCCAGGAGGTTGACACGTGGCAGGCCAAGGTGCCTGGGAGCTTATGTAAGGCCCGTGGCTGTTTTTTCTGGAATCAAGAGCAAAGCCCTGAGCTCAGGAGAAAACTCTGCCTCCCTGACCAGCCAGGGGAAGTGGCAGGAGGTGCCAACTCCCACCCGTTGCCCCCAGGAGCCAGGGAAATGTCCAAATGCATCAGCTCTGGGTGGCTTGTCCAAATGTCCAAATGCAGCAGCTGGGTGGGCTGCAGGGATGTGGGCCCCACCTCTCCATCCCACTGCCTGACCTGGCCCTGAAGGGCTTCTAGGGTCCCAGGGACTCCATTGGACAAAGTTTTAGGGATTGGTACCTTCCGGGGTGAGGTGGTGAGGGGCAGGCCCTGGGAGTGGCTGTCCTTCCCGTCTTGCCACTGGCTGGCTACAGAGGCTCTCGGCCAGCGAGGGCACCGTCAGTTGTCACGAAGCCTGCCTGGGGGGCTGGGATTCTGGCCTCTGACACCACCCGGTGCTTCACTTGGCTGGGTGCATAGCTTTGACAAGCCATTTTGTTCTCTTGGCCTCAGTTTCTTCACCTACCAAACAGGCATAATAGCCCTCCTGAGGTTATCATGAGCATCAGACATGGCCAGGGTGTCTTGAGCTGGCGTCAGAGCCGGTGAGATGATTCGCTCCGCCCAGAAAAAAATGAAAATGTAGGACCCCTTGATAAGAAATTAAGAATTGCATGTTGGTGGCAGTAGAATTCTAAAGCAAGTTCAGGGCTCTTCTGAGCAAGGGGCCTTGTGCAGCTGCCTGGGCCGCAGGCCCAGGAAGAGGGCTCTGACTGGAATTCTTTTTTTTTTTTTTTTTGTGATGGAGCCTCACTCTGTCCCCTGGGCTGGAGTGCAGTGGTGCGGTCTCAGCTCACTGCAACCTCCGCCTCCTGGGTTCAAGCAATTCTCCTGCCTCAGCCTCCCGAGTAGCTAGGACTACAGGCGTGCGCCACCATGCCTGGGTAATTTTGGTATTTTTAATAGAGATGGGGTCTCACTGTGTTGGCCAGGTTGGTCTCAAACTCCTGACCTCAGGAGATCCACCCGCCTTGGCCTCTCAAAGTGCGGGGATTACAGGTGTGAGTCACCGTGCCCGGCCTTTGACCAGAATTTTATTTCTGCTGTTACTCGGCTGCACGTCTGCCCTGTCCTTTCTCTGGGCCTCAGTTTCTTCATCTGTAAGGCAAAGAGGTTGGACTCTAAGATTCCTGGGTTCTCAGCCTCGTAAGGCAGCGGCTGGGAGATTCCTGGGTCAAGGGATCAGCTGCGGGTCTCAGCTCCGGGATCACTTCTTCAGGGAAGCCGACTGTGATTCCCTCCTGCCAGGGTTCCCCCAGCGTCTGATTCTGCAGCACCCCAACTTCGCCTTTGTAACCTGCATTGTCTTGGCAATAATGTCTGTCTTTACAATAATCACTTTTTTCTTGCAAATTTTCTTTACCTTTGATGATGCAATAAATAGCAGCTTGGCCAACATGGTGAAACCCTGTCTCTACTAAAAATACAAAAAAATTAGCCAGACATTGTGGTGCATGCCTGTAATCCCAGCTACTCAGGAGGCTGAGGCAGGAGAATTGCCTGAACCTGGAAGGCAGAGGTTGCAGTGAGCCGAGATCGTGCCATTGCACTCTAGCCTGGGCAACAGAGCAAGACTCCATCTCAAAAAAAGAAGAAAAAGAAAAAAAGAAGGCTTTATTCTCCCCACTATCTTCATTTGCTAAGACTGAGGCTCAGCCAGGGTGAGCCAACTTGTCCCATGATCACCCAGCTTGGAAGTGGATTCCGACTTGGGTGGAGCTGGGACCACAGCTATTTTGTAATCCTCACACCAGGGTGAGGGTGAGGGGCCTGTGGGGCTCAGGTGGGGCTATCCAAGCCGTGTCTGTCCACTTATTGGTGGGGAGCATGTCCCAGGCCTGTCCCCACCACGTGCCACCCTCTCTGTCTTCCCCAGGGCTCCCAGCTCAGCGTGGACATGGCTGAGAGTGCCTCCCCGCCCTCCTCATCTGCAGCTGCCCCGGCCGCTGTGCCAGGGACCACCACGGAGCAGCCCGGGCCCCGGAGCCCCCCATCCTCCCCTCCAGGCCTGGGGGAGCCCCTGGATGGAGCTGATCCTGACGTCCCACACCCAGACCTGGCGCCCGTTGCCTTCTTCTGCCTGCGACAGACCACCAGCCCCCGGAACTGGTGTATCAAGATGGTGTGTAACCCATATCCTCCGCAGCCTTGGCTGACCGGGGCCTGCAGGGGTCGCAGGGTGGGGGGCTGGGATTGAGCGCTGCCTGCCCACACCTTGCTCTAGGGAGACCCGAGGCCTGGGGTGAGGCTACTGGGCCTTGGTGGTGCTGAGTGAGCTCAAGGCGTGGGTCTGGGGAGATCTCGAACAGATGAGGACCTGGTACCTTGCTGATGTGAAGGTTCTGGAAGTTGCTGGTAGCTGTGGGATCAGTCCAGTAGCTGGCTGGCTCAGAAAG
The DNA here is from genome assembly GCA_963573385.1 of Cacajao melanocephalus. Taxonomy (NCBI): domain Eukaryota; kingdom Metazoa; phylum Chordata; class Mammalia; order Primates; family Pitheciidae; genus Cacajao; species Cacajao melanocephalus. Next base: position 168,345 of record CAUYLG010036220.1, read on the forward strand.
TCCTTGGGTGTGGGCCCCAGACCTGTGCTGGGCTGGGAATGCAGGTCAGTCAGACTCTGGAGCCACCTGATGGGCCGTGACTGCCCAGGTGATAGGAGCTGTGATCAGGAACGGTGGGTGTGTGCAGGGGGCAGCCGGTCCCAACACACAGGGCAGGACTCATTCTCCCTGCTGCGCCTCTAAGCAGTCTCTTCCCAGCCTCCTGCCTCCACTTGCTGCCTCCAGTGGGCTCATGTTCTCCCTGCTTGAGACTGTCATGATTTGCTGTGGCCCCGGAGGTGCAAAGCAAAGTCCTAACCCAGCCCGCCGGGCCCCGAGTGTCCCATCCAGCCTCACTTCCCACCCCTTGGCTTCCCCCGTGCTCTTCTGAGCCTCAGGGTCTTCTCACTGACTCTTCCCTCTGTCTGAAAATCTTTTCGTTTCTTTCTGCACCTGGCCAAATCCTTTGCTACATCCTTAAAACCCCAGTGTAAGCATCACCTCCTCAGGGAAGCCCTCTGGGATTCCTCCTCCACTTCACATCTAATTATGGAATTCTGAATCTAACATTTGCCTCCCGTAGGGTACTGTCAGATGACCAGGGCAGGGATCCCAGCACCCAGCACAGCACCTGGCACATCGTGGGTGCTCTGGCAGTGTTTGCTGGGTGCACACGGGCAATGCCAGTGCTGAGTCCTCAATAAGGAAGGGTGTTGGTTGAGTAGAGAGGGCGGTGGGAGGCAGGAGGAGGGCATGCAGGAGCCAAGCCTGGAGAAGGGAGGAGTTGCAGGCAGTGCTGGAGCCCTGAGGGGCAGAGTGGAATGAGGGGAGGCTGCAGGTGTGATGGCAACCCTGCAGGGCCTTGGAGGCTGCATGGGGGTGGGGCTGTGTTCCAAGGGCAGGATTTGAAGCAGGCGCCTGGAGAGATCTGTGCTCTGGAAGGACTGTATGGGACTGGATTGCAGGGTTAAGCTGGTGGCCGGGGACCACTGAGGAGGAGGCTTGGGGACCTAAGCCGTGGTGGCCTTGTGGTTTGGGGGGCCCACGAAACAATGCCCACATGGGTCTTGGGATGCTGGTGCTTGTGGCCACACCAGGCAGGGTGCGGGGAGCTGGCGGGTCAGGTGCAGGCATGAGTCCTGCCCTGGAATCCAGGGATGCCTGATGCAGGCTGTTGAGACTGGCCCCAGGACTGCTGGCCTCGCCTTCTATAGGGGGCTGAGGTCCTGATGGTGGGCCCTGGGTCCTCCTAACTTTGGAAACCAGAGGCTCTCTGCTGGAGTAGGGTGCAGAGTTGGGTGTTCCTTGCTGGGTGGGGGCTGAGAGCCTCCATGCTCCTTCGGGGGCATGGCTCATGGGGTCTCAGGCATGGTGAGAGGGTCCGCTTGGTAATTAGTTCACCCAGCACTCACTGACATCTGCCCTGGGACACTGAGGACAAAGAGGCGGAGCTGGTCCATAGCAGGGAGGGCCTAGGGAAGAGGGAAGCAGGCACCACCCACGTGGCTAGTTTTTTTTTTTTTTTTTAAGACAGAGTTTTGCTCTGTCACCCATGCTGGAGTGCAGTGGCGCCATCTCGGCTCGCTGCAACCTCTGCCTCCTGGGTTGGAGCAATTCTCCCACCTCAGCCTCCCGAGTAGCTGGGATTACAGGTGTGTGCCATCACATTTGGCTAATTTTTGTATTTTTAGTAAAGATGGGGTTTAATAGCCATGTTGGCCAGGCTGGTCTTGAACTCCTGACCTCAGGTGATCCACCCATCTCAACAACCCAGAGTACTTGGATTACAGGCGTGTGCCACTGCACCCTGCCACCTGGCTAGTTTGAATACGAAGCATTGGGGCAACCGCAGGGGCCTGTGGCGTGCAAACAGAGCAGCGCCAGGGCTGAGAAGGGGTTGGCCACAGGAGTTTTGGGCCTTTAGGAAGAGAAAGGCTGGCAGAAGGACTAGGGAGACAACATCACAATGTCTCGGGGGTCTATCTTGGGTGAGATGACAAGAGTTGATTTTGGCTCTGACACTTGGGTGCTGTGTGACTGTAAGTCACTTTGCCTCTTTGAGCCTTAGTGGGTCTGGATGGGCAATCTGCTCTGGGATGGAGGCAGGGGCATGGCTCAGATGACTTGGCCTGGGAGTCTGAGCCAGCTTGCATCTCTGATGGGCTCTGGCTGGGCTGCTGCCCTGGTATCATGATGAGGCCTCCAGATGGGGGTGGTTTGAGTCCTGTCTGCCATGTGTGTAACTCTGTGCCTCCACCTAAAAAGCGGGGGCCAGATGTGTCACCCCTTCCAGCCCTGGGAGCCCGGGGTGTTAGCCACACATGCCGTGAGGGCTGCCTTGACCTCCGGCACCCTGACTCCTGACTACTGAGCGAAACAGCCCCCCGGAACCCACCCAGTTTTCCACATTTCTGGCCTGTTGGGCGAACAGTCCTTGGGGCCACTGTTTCCTTGTTTTTATTTATTTATTATTTTATTATTTTTTTTGAGTTGGAGTCTCGCTCTGTTGCCCAGCCTGGAGTGCAGTGTTGCTATCTAGGCTCATTGCAACCTCAAGTGATTCTCCTTTCTCAGCCTCCCGAGTAGCTGGGATTACAGGTGCGTGCCACCACTCCTGGCTAATTTTGTATTTTTAGTAGAGATGGGTCAGGCTGGTCTCGAACTTCTGACCTCATGATCCGCCCACCTCAGTCTCCCAAAGTGCTGCGATTACAGGCGTGATCCACCGCGTCTGGCATCTCCTGGGTTTTTTACCACCCCTCTCGCCTCTACCCTCAGGGCATGTGAGTCGTGGCCTGGGGTTTGGGACAACAGTAGGCAGTAGGGCTGGCCAGGAGGGAGAGGAGTCCTGGTTTCAGGAAGAGCTGGGCCTGCCTCTTGTCTGTCTGGAAAGATCCCACCCCCATGGCCAGGGCTGCCGAGGCTGGACTGGTATAGAGGTGATTCAGGTCCCACCCTTAACTGTTGGGATACGATCTCTCTTCGGGCCAGAGATTCATTGACGCGAAAGCGCAGCAGCTTCAAAGGTGTCAGCTCTGGGACACTCAGACTGGAAACTTCTATGACAGTCTAAGGGTTCAAAGTTAAGATTTAAGGCTCAGCGACACTAAAATTCTAAGCTTCTGTGATTCAAAGACTGCAAAATTCTGTGTTTCAAAGAGTGTGTGAGCCTAAGACTTGGTGGCTGTGATGCTGTGTCTGGGAGTTGGAAGATTTGGGTGTGGTGACTGCAGCTGCTGCTGGCCTGATATTTCATAGCTGAGTTGGGTCAGGCAGGAGAGAGGCCAAGGAGGGCTCTATAAACATAGACCTAGTAGACTTGGCTGTCCACAGGGGGCCTCCGGAGCAGGGACTCGATCGGTCATGGGGAGCTCAGGGTAGGCTTTAGGGGCTTGGGATGGGGTGCGTGTGTTGGGGACGGGGGCTGAAAGCACTATGATTCTTTAGTTATTTACTTTTTTTTTAGACAGAGTTTTACTCTGTTGCCCAGGCTGGAGTGCAGCGGCCGATCTTGGCTCACTGCAACCTCTGCCTCCTGGTTTCAAGCGATTCTTCCTGCCTCAGCTTCCCAAGTAGCTGGGATTACAAGCGCGTGCCACCATGCCTGGCTAATTTTTGTATTTTCAGTAGAGACAGGGTTTCTCCATGTTGGTCAGGCTGGTCTTGAACTCCTGACCTCATGATCAGCCCACCTCAGCCTCCCAAAGTGCTGGGATTACAGGCGTGAGCCACCACGCCCAGCCGGCGCTAGGATTCTTTGCTGGCCAGAAACTTCTCTCCCTCCCGTGCTCCGTGGGAGGGGGGCTGGGGCAGTGCTTAAGCTTGCACTCTTCAATGGGACACCATTGGCATTTGGAGGGTGATGGTGCTTTGTGGTCTTGGCTGTGTTGCATACTCGGTAATAGTAGTGTCCTTCAATCATTGTGAGTACAAATGACCCTTCACACGTCCAGACCCTGCAGAGGGTGACTGTCTTCCCCACTGAGAACCCAAAGGGCTGGTGCATGGATAGCATCAGGGTCAGGCTGGTGGGGGCTGCTCCCATGATGGCCAGGCCCGGGAAGGGGAGGGCAGCATGGGAGGGTCCCCCAGACAGTCTTTTCTGAGCTCTTATCCCTGGTGCTGAGGGTCCCTGGCCCAGAGCCAGATGCCCTTTGAAGCCTGGTGCTCCCTGACTCAGCTCCTCTCTCAGCCCGGAGTGAGGCCCTGAGTCACCGCCTGACTCACCGGAGAGCCAGCAGGCTGCTGGGACCCTGGTGGAGCCTGCGAGCTGGGGTGGTAAAGGGCCGCTTGCCCAAATGTCAGCACTGCTCCTGGGCTGTGGGCATGCACTGCCAGCTGGGGGTGCAGCTGCGAGGCCTCTGGATTTGAAATGTCAGGGGATAGGTTGTGCTACTTGAATCATGGGGAGGTGGCATGTGGCACTGTGGAAAGCACTGGGCACCTGAGTCGCACAGACCCAGAGGGGCTGGTTCTGTCTCTTCCTGTGAGACTGTCGGTCAGTTTCTTAACATCTCCGAGCTCCAGTTTCCTCACCTGTCAAACACAGGTGGCAAGACCCACTCTACAGGGTTGGTTGCACTGAGGACAGAGCAGGGCAATGTGACAGTGAAGCTTTGCAGACTGGAAAAGCTGCCACGTGTGTGGTTATCACTCTGATTACCTGTGCCTGAGTCCTGAACAGGGCCCTCAGGTACTGCTGAGTCAACACTCTGCTTGCTGTAGATTCAATTAGACATTGGGGACAGGTCTTTAGATAGAACATAACACCTTCAGAGGACATTGTTTCCAAGGAACATCAGATCCAATCTCTGTTACTTAGATGAATTTCAGCTTGTTCTGCTGCTAGTGGCCATGCCCCCATCAATGCAGACATTGCTAATCGAGCCTGGCATCCTCCAGCAGGGCACCTCTGGCAGCTATGGGGAACCATCAGCCTGAAACCTACTACTATTTTCTACCCTAGATTAGACTTTCAAAGCCTTTCTTTTTTTTTTTTTTGAGATGGAGTCGCTCTCTGTCATCCAGGCTGGAGTGCAGTGGCATGATCTTGGCTCACTGCAACCTCTGCCTCCTGGGTTCAAGTGATTCTCCTGCCTCAGCCTCCTGAGTAGATGGGATTACAGGTGTGTGCCACCACGCCCAGCTAATTTTTGTATTTTTAGTAGAAATGGGGTTTCACCATGTTGGACAGTCTGGTCTCAAACTCCTGACCTCAAGTGATTTGCCTGCCTTGGCCTCCCAAAGTGCTGGGATTACAGGTGTGAGCCACCGTGCCCAGCCTTCAGAGCCTTTCTTAGCAGCATAGCTGGTTGCATATGACTGAAGGGGCAGGGTGGATTGCGCCCACTTCCCTTTCCCTTCCCTGAGCCTTAGTTTTCTCAGCTCTTTACTTGGGTGATTCAAGATGATTAGCGATGATTCCTGTAAAGTACCTGGCGGTATGTCTAGCACAGAACTGTGCAGGATGAGTGCTGAAAGTGTTTTGTCTGTATTATCAGCTTTTTTTTTTTTTTTTGAGAAGGAGTCTCACTCTGTCGCCCAGGCTGGAGTGCAATGGCACGATCTCGGCTCACCGCAACCTCCGCCTCCTGGGTTCCAGCGATTCCCCTGACTCAGCCTCCCAGGTAGCTGGGACTACATTTATCACCACACCCAGCTAATTTTTGTATTTTTAGTAGAGACGGGGTTTCACCATCTTGGCCAGGCTGGTCTTGAACTCCTGACCTCGTGATCCACCGCCTGGATCTCCCAAAGTGCTAGAATTACGGGTGTGAGCCACTGCGCCCAGCTTGTATTATCAGCTTTAATGTGCCCAGCTTGTATTATCAGCTTTAATCCTCATAACGATCCGTGGGGATAGGTGCTCTCATAGCCCCATTTTACAGATGAGGAAAGTAAAGCTCAAAGAGATTAACTCACTTTTATGCAGGGTTGCACAGCTAGGCTGTGGTGGAGGTGGCATGAAAACTCGGATTTCTGTGCCTCTCCAGCCCTGGCTTTTATTCAGGACAGCACTACCACCTGCGGAGTCTGAAGAAACACCAGGTTCTCCACACTCCACCAGGGCAGAGAGGAGCTTCCGGGCTCTGTGGCCTGCCTGGGGTGAACCCCTTGAGGCTTCTGCAGTTCCCTGCCCTCTTGCCATGCTCTGGGGCTGGGCCTCCCACATGCCAGCCAGCGCTGAGCCAGTGCTTCTGCTGCGATGGGAAGCAGCCATGCGTGGTGGGAAAGCCAGTGGGCTGTGAAGGCTGCCTCTCTGCTCGGGGAGGGGGAGGGTGCCAGCCTGCAGGGAGGCAGGAGACGCCAGCTGCCCAGTAACCCTGGACGAGTCACCTGACCCCTTGCGCCCTTGTCTCCCTGTCTGTGGGATGGGGAAAGACGGGCACCAGGTCTGGAAGGGGCTGTCCAGGGCACCCATTTCCCCGCCCCTTCCTCGTGGGTGGGCCCCCGCCTCTGTGCCTTTGAGGTCCTGGTTCTCTCCTGACCCCGCCTTGCCTCTCTGCCCACTACTGTCTGCATCTGCTCCCCTGCCTGGCTCCCGCTCTCTGCCTGCCAGGGCTGGGGTCTGAATATCCGTGCTTATAAGCGGTCGTCTGGTTCTGCCCATGCAGCTGGTGGAGACCCCTCCCTCGCACCCACTGATTTCATCTGGTGCTGGGCAAGAAGAGGGCAGGGTGCCCAGTCTCCTCATGGCCCCTGGGAGCCCATTGTGCTGCCTGAGGCAGGGGTTGAGGCTGTTGAGGGAGGGCATGGCTTGTGTTCATCCATCGCTCTCCCAGTCATTGGTACATCCACCAAACCTTTCCCGAGTGTGAGCTGTGAGCCTGGCCTGTGCAGAGCACAGCTCTGGCCTTTTTGTGCAGGGGGAGGACTGCTCTGGCTGTGCAGCCAGGAGACCCGTTGAGAGGCGCCTGTGGGATCATGGTGAGAAACAATGGTGGCGCAGGGTGCCAGCTGAAGGCCTAGAGAGGAGGCCTGGAGCAGCTCTGGCTCCTTTGGGGTCGGTGTTAGGAGGTGGGGACTCAGAGGTGACCCCAGGGTGCGTGGCTTGGTTGCCAAGTGAAGGAAGATCTGCTTGTGGCTTCTTAGACCAGTGGCCTTGGCCAAGTCCCTTCCCCTTGCTGAGCCTCTGTTTGCTCATCTGTGAAATGGGGGCCACAGTGACCCCCAGTTGGGACTACTGGGGGGGTCCAATGAGAATTCTGGGGCAAGCATGGACAAACTAAGTGCTGAGTGGCAGCTGTGTGCACGCTGGAGCTGACAGTGGTGCTGGCGGGGTCCTCAGCCTGCAATAGGCTGAGACACCCGGGGCCTGGCCAGGGTGGGAGAGCACTGGCCCCTGGGGGTGGGAGGGCAGGAAGGTGGGGAGTGGAGCCTGGAGAGCTGTAAATGTGTTGGGGGAGGAATGGCGCCATCTCTGCTGAAGACTCCCTCCCATCACCTGCTGTCTCTGCCCTGGTCACTTAGCCCCTGGCCCTGCCTCTGAGCAGGCCACCTCTCAGTTCCGCTCCAGACAGGGCCTTAGGCCGCTGCATAAAGGCCTCTGGGACTCTCTGGGAGCCCTGGACTATCAGGAAGTCCTCCCTTAATCTAACCTCCATCCTTTGTGCCCTCGGTTCTTCCTGGTGGGGCCATTGGGAGCAGCTGGGGTTGGGTTTTTTGGTCTCTTGTTGTCTACACAGGCAGCTCCTGGGACCTTGCCTCACGTGACCACTGGTACCACCCTCCCTCCCCCTCTCCTGCACTGAAGAGAGCACTGGGCCAGGTGCCCAAAGCTGTGTGACCTTGGCAGTCACCTCTCCCTGGGACCCCCCTTTCCTCCCCAGCTCGCCTTCCTCCTTGGGGGTTTGTCTGCTGTCAAGTGCTGTGTGCCCAGAGGGGCTGCTGTTCCCGCGCTGCTCCCTGCCTCCCTTTGTTTGTGCACTGATTCTTTCCTCACTCCCCGTAGCCCCCAGAATCCGCTGAGCCTGAACTCGAGGTCTCCACCATCGCCCGTGATCCTCCAGCCCCATTTTTCCTGTTCTTTCCCTTCGTGTCTGGTGCTCTGTTCTGAAGCCCCAGCCACAGCTGCCGAGGCTTCCCGACCTCTCCTCCTCCTCTGCCTTTGCTCCTGCTGGCCACCACCTGTGATGCCCTTCCTCCATCTCATGGTTCCAAATCCCACCAGCCCCACACGCCCAACTTCCAGGCACCAGGAGCAGGACGTCTTCCCTTTTCCTCGCTACCCTCCTCAGCCCTGCGTGGGTCCTGTCCTCCCCTCCTCCCGGTAATTGCTTGCTGCTAGCTTTGTCCCCTGTGCTGGGCTGTGAGACCCTGAAGTTCAGGACCTGAGCCTCCGGTGTCTCCAATGCTTAGCACAGGCCTGGCCTCCCTCGCTGGTCCAGCACTCTCCAGTTCACAGAGCTCTTCCCTACCCACCACAGCCCATCGGACTCTTCCAGCACCTCCCAGGAGGGTACAAGGCAGCCAGTGCCAACCCTTCACCCACAGCTGGGGAGCCCGAGGCCCAGGAAGGGAGGATGCTGTGCCCAGGCCCCCACACTGAGTCATGAGCAAAGCCAGGGGAGGTGAGCCCAGGTATCCAGGCTCTCAGGCCAGAGCCATCCCCACCCCAGCCCGCTCATGGCTGGGTGTATCTGTCTGTTTGCATTGCTGTGTAGGAATACACGAGGGTGGATCGTTTATAAAGAAGTGAGGTTTATTTGGCTCACGGTTCTGCAGGCTGTATAAGAAGCATGGTGCCAGCATCTGTTTCTGGTTAGGACCTCAGGTAGCCTTTTTTTTTTTTTTTTTTTTTTGAGACGGAGTCTCACTCTCTCACCCAGGCTGGAATGCAGTGGCGCGATCTCGACTCACTGCAACCTCCGCCTCCTGGGTTCAAGTGATTCCCCTGCCTCAGCCTCCTGAATAGCTGGGACCACAGGTGCATGCCACCATGCTCAGCTAATGTTTTTTTGTATTTTTAGTAGAGACGGGGTTTTGCCATATTGGCAAAGATGGTCTCAATCTCTTGACCTCATGGTCTTCCTGCCTCAGCCTCCCAAAGTGCTGGGTTTACAGGTGCAAGCCACCACGCCCAGCCAGGAAGTTTTACTCATGGTGGAAGGGAAAGGGAGAGCAGGTGTGTCGTGTGGAGAGAGAGACGGAGTGGTGCCAGGCTCTTTTAAGCAACCAGCTGTCACATGAACAAATAGAGAACTCACTTGTTACAGAGGGGAGGACACTGAGCCCCTCAGGAGGGATCCAGCCCATGACCCAAACACCTCCCTCCAGGCCCCACCTCCAACACTGGGGATCATGTTTCAATAGGAGATTTGGAGGAGACACATATCTAAGCCATATCGCTGGGGAAGGGGCTCTTTAGAGGGGGGAGGTGTCCCTTCCGCCTTCAGCCCTGGCCTAATGGGCTGTCCAGACGGGTGGCAAGCATTACTGGAGGCAGCAGCACATGTCTGGGAAATTGTCTGTTTCCCTCCATCTGCTGTGGAGAAAGTTGTTTTTCTCAGAAGTAAAAGTCAGCATCAGGCACCATTCCCAGGGATGCTCAGCGGGGCCAGAGCAGAGGCTGCACTTTATCACTGACCAGCAGGGCGGGCCCAGTAGGCACTGGAGGAGCCTGACTTCCAGGGCAACCTCAGGTACCCTGGCATGGAGGTTTCCATGTAAAGAGAGCTATAAGGCTATCCCTGATCCAATCTGGGGGGCATTGGTGAAGCCTGCCTGAAGGAAGGGCTGTTCAGCCTGGGTCTTGCTGTATAAATAGGAATTTTCCAGAACAGTTCAGGGAGGGTTTTCCAGGCAGAGGGAACAGGGTAGGGCACAGGGAGAGTTTTAGTGGGGCAGGGGCTGGGTGGCAGGGTGTCAAATACCAGGTTAGAATTTACAGTTGGTCTTGTGGGCCCTGGGGAGTCACCAATGGGTGTCTAGCTGGGGTGGGACTTGGGCAAATTCACTTATTAGAATGGCGACTCCCAAAGCAGACTGGAGGATGCTTGAGGGAAAGACTGAGGCCTGGAAACCAGGTAGGAGGTTCCTGCAGTGGATACCAATGGATGGATGGATGGATGGATGGATGGATGGATGGATGGATGGGTGGGTGGATGGATGGATGAATGGGTGGGTGGGTAGATGGATGGGTGGGTGGATGGATGGGTAGGTGGGTGGGTAGGTGGATGGATGGATGGGTGGATGGATGGGTGGATGGATGGATGAATGGGTGGGTGGGTGGATGGATGGGTGGGTGGATGAATGGATGGGTGGATGGATGGATGGGTAGATGGATGGATGGATGGATGGATGGATGGATGGATAGGTGGGTGGATGGATGGGTGAACGGATGGATGAATGGATGGATGGGTGGGTGAATGGGTGGATGGATGGATGGATGGATGGGTGGGTGGGTGGATGGATGGATGGATGGATGGATGGATGGGTGGGTGGATGGATGGATGAATCATTCATTTGGCAAGTGTTGGAGCCCGGCTATGTGTTGGACACTGGTCTGGGCTTGAGTGGAGGCACCCCCAGGCCTGTTCAGCCATGTTTTGTGGGACCGTAGCACACCAGGCCTGGGCACCTAGCAGTGACCCTAAGGAGTCCCCAGCCTGATGGAGGAGGCAGAACCACACTCAAATCACACTCTTGTGAAGCAAAATGGGGTCTAGGCTAGGTAGAGGGACCCTCAGGGGGACATGGGTGACAGGAGAATGGAGCAGCCAGCTTGTTCTGAGCGAGGATGCCACAGGAGATTCCTCCCACGAAGAAGGAAGCCTCGGAGTTAGGGCAGGAGAGAGGGGGAGGGGAGAAGTGTCGAGGCTGAGAAGTGAGAGGGGGCGTGGCCTCCCAGCTGAGCATGCAGCCTGGTCAAGGGCTCAGAGCTGAGGTTAGGGTCACCAGGGTTGCTGATAGCTTGGTGTGTGGGCTGGGAGAGGACATATGTGAGGGTGGAAGGACATTTGGGGTCCAGATTCTGGAGGGCAGAGGAGAAGCCTGTGAGGGGAGGCACCAGTGCAGATGAGGGGGATGAGGCTGGGCACCGTTCCTCCTTCCAGCAGCTGAGCTGGCCCTGAGTCACCCATTTGACAGATGCAGTCCATAGAGGCAAAGTGCCTGTCCCGCACCACCCAGCCTGGCAGGCGCTTGGGCAGGAGACCCAACAAGATGGGAAGTCTCCTAACTGAAGGAGAACTAGAAAGCAGGCTGGCTGGCTGGTGAAGGGCCAGCCCCTGCCAGGGAATTGAAGACACGATTGGATTTTCACTTGTCCATCCTGCCTGGGGTTTTGCCCTGCCACCTCCCTCAAACTGCCTCATGATCCCATTGAGAGACAAACGGCCACATTTGTTTTCTTGGAGAGAAATCAATATGTCTTTTTAATCAGCAAGGATGTCTTCCTGCTAATCTCTCTCCAGCTTTCCTGTAGGGCCACCTTTCACATTTCCATCCTTATCTGCTGAGTGGAGCCATGCTTTGCTCTCTAGTCTCCCTCTCCTTCCCTGAGTTCAAATCCTGACACCGGTGCTTATCCTTCTTGATGCTGAGCAAGCTATTTGGCCTCTCTGATTGCACTTCCAAGCAGGAGGAGAAGGCGTGGTGGCTGAGATGTGCTGTGCGAATGTGAGGGCTTGTGGTGCTGAGTCGTGGGAAGAGGGTTGAGGTGGAGGCAGACAGAGCAGGGGGTGCTGAGGACTGTACCTGGCTTTTCCCAGTGGAAAATTGTTAGGAAGATGGGTAGATAAATGCATGAATGTAAAGGTTGGGTGGAGGGATGGGTGGATGAGCAGATGAATGCATGAAGAGATGGAAAGATAGGTAAATGGATGAATGAATGGATGGATGGATGGGTGGGTGGATGGATGGATGGATAGATGGGTGAATGAATGGATGGATGGATGGATAGTTGGCTGGATGTATGGATCATTGGGTAGATGAATGTATGGTTGGTTGAATGGATGGATGGATGGTGGATGGATGGTTAGATGAATGGATAGTTGGATGCCTAGATGGATGGAAGGATGGATAGTTGGATGCTTGGATGGATGGATGGATGGATGGAGAGATAGATGGATGGATGGTTGGATGGATGAACTGATAGATGAATAGATGGATGGATGGACCAGTCCCAGGGCTTGTGGCATCTCCTGGGGCCCAAGGGGAAGAGAGTTTCTAGAGCAGGGATCTGAACCCTGGCTTCATGAGCTTGCATGGGCACAAGTTGCATATTTGTTTTCACTGACTGAAATTTCGCATTTCTTTCTGTTATGGATGGAGGAAACAAACCACACTGGTGTTATTAGCAACTCCTGTGGCTGTCACCTGTGGAAATCACCAATATTTCCATGTCACATCACAGTCCTTGTAGAGCTCTCAGAATATCATTACAGCCATCGCTGTGACGCAGAGTCACCTAGTATCCAGCCCAGCATCAGAGCTTCCTACTTACTGTGTTGATAACAAAGAATATATGTTTCTCTATCAAAAATTTGTTTTAAAAATATTTTGATAATGACTTTAACATAACTGCCTTCCTTTCTAGTTCTAAGCTTTTATTTTTTATAAATTTTTTTTTTTGGGGGGATGGAGTTTTGCTTTTGTTGTCCAAGCTGGAGTGCAACGGTGCAATCTCGGCTCACTGCAACCTCCACCTCCCAGTTCAAGTGATTCTCCTTGCCTTAGCTTCCCAAGTAGCTGGGATTACAGGAGTGTGCCATCACGCCTTGATACATTTTAGTAGGGTTTCACCACATTGGTCAGGCTGGTCTTGAACTCCTGACCTCAGGTGATCCACCCTCCTTGGCCCAGCCTTTTTTTTTTTTTTGAGACTGAGTCTCGTTCTGTCACTCAGGCTGCAGTGCAGTGGCATGATCTTGGCTCACTGCAGTCTCTGCCTCCCGGTTTCAAGTGATTCTCCTTCCTCAGCCTCCTGAGTAGCTGGGATTACAGGTCTGAGCCACCATGCCCAGCTAAATTTTGTATTTAGTAGAGATGGGGTTCCACCATGTTGGCAAGGCTGGTCTTGAACTCCTGGTCTTAAGTGATCCTCTCGCCTTGGCCTTCCAAAGTGTTGGGATTACAGGCGTGAGCTGTAATGTTTAAAAAAGCTGTCAGCTTTTTAAAAAACAGTTTTAAAGTTTTTTATTTTATTTTTTTTGTAGCAATGGGGTCTCACTATATTGCCCAGGCTGGCTTTGAACTTCTGGGCTCAAGTAATCCACCAGCCTCAGCCTCCCCAGTAGCTGGGGCTATAGGTGCATACCATTATACCTGGTTTACTAATCCTGTACTTCAACATTTAAAAAAATGCAGCCTGGTGCGGTGGCTCACGCCTGTAACCCCAGCACTTTGGGAGGCCAAGGCAGACAGATTACGAGTCAGGAGATCAAAACCATCCTGGCCAACATGGTGAAACCCCATCTCTACTAAAAGTACAAAAATTAGCTGGGCATGGCAGTGCACACCTATAGTCTCAGCTACTTGGGAGGCTGAGGCAAGAGAATTGCTTGAACCCGGGAGGTGGAGGCTGCAGTGAACTGAGATTGCACCACTGCACTCCAGCTTGGGCAACAGAGCAAGAGTCTGTCTCAAAAAAAAAAAAAAAAAACACAAAAAAAACATGTAAAAACTTTATTCTGGCTGGGTGTTGTGGCTCACACCTCTAATCCCAGCACTTCGAGAGGCCGAGGTAGGTGGATCACTTGAGGTCAGGAGTTTGAGACCAGCCTGGCCAACATATAATGAAATCCCGTCTCTACTAAAAATGCAAACATTAGCTGGATATGGTGGCACACGCCTGTAGTCCCAGCTACTTGGGAAGCTGAGGCAGGAGAATCGCTTGAAACCAGGAGGAGGAGGTTGCAGTGAGCCGAGATCACACCACTGTACTCCAGCCTGGGCGACAGAGCAAGACTCTGTCTCAAAAGTGAAAAACACAAAGTAAACAAAAACTTTATTCTGAAAAGGGGCTGTGGTACAGAAAAGGTTAAGAACCCTTGTTCTAGAAGAGGGGTCAGCCATGCCCAGTGTTGCTGGCACGTGCGAGCGTGAATGCCTGCTGCTTCTGTGTGCACACGTGTATGAGCGGGGGCAGGTGCATGAAGGGCTGCAGTTTTCCTTGGGAATGCACGCATGAGCACGTACGTGTGTTTACGGGCAGGCAGGGGAGACGTGCAGTGGGGGACAGGTCCCCAGGGAGGCCAGAGGAGGGTGTCATCCACATTGATCAAGCCCTTACCCTCTCAGTTTAATGGTTGCTTGAGGGAAGAGGGGCGTCCCAGGCACTGCGAGGGCCCAGAGGAGGCGTCTGCAGCCCCTGGCCAGGAGTCAGTGAAGGCTTCCTGCCTGCACACCTTCTGTGTGGTCGGGCTCCTGAGGCTGGATCTGCCCACAGACAGTGGGACCCTGGCCCTTCTCTTCGGCAGTGATGGAAGCAGCGGTGTCTGGCAAGTCTCTCCGGCTGGAGCATCCTTCCTGTGGACCTTCCACCCTGGCTTCTCGCCCCAGGTGCAGCCTTTGTTTTCTGCCATTGCCTCCCCTACTCCGCTGGCTGCACTGGGTACTGAAGCTTGCTGGGTATCTGGAAATCAAAGACATTGGCCAAATCCAATGAGTTCTTATACAATGGGGATTCCGAGAAGTGGGGCTGGACCAGGAACAAGGAAGGGCTCACTCCCTTGTCCCCTTCTGCAAAGGATCTCAATGCACTGAGATGTCATAGCTTAGAAGTAGAACCAATCATGCCATTTGTCATGTGGGGAGCTCCCCGTCGCTGGAGGTGTGTAAGTGGAGGGAGGCCTAGGACCATCTGCCTGGCAGGTCTGTTAATTTTACGGAGCAGCTTTCTGTCTCAGCTCCACCACTGTGTCATCTGGGGAAAGTGCTGTCCTCTCTGGGGCTTCATTTTCATAGCCATGAAAATGAATTACAAGTGGGGTGTAATAATATCTGCCATGCCTGTCTCCTGAGGCAGCTGTGGCCACAGGTGGAACAAGACTTGAACGAGCATTAGAAGACAGGAGGGTGTGAGGTTCGAATCCTGGCTCTGTCCCTCACTAGCTGTGGCCTTGGGCAAGGCTGAGGAACAGAGATGATGCCCACCCCTGCAGGTTGTTGTAACGATTCCTGTGGAGTTTGGCAACAGCAGGTGCCCTAGCAGGTGCCTATGGTTTATTTTATTTATGATGATTATTATTTTTTGAGACAGAGTCTTGCTCTGTCGCCCAGGCTGGATATGGTGGCACACACCTGTAGTCCCAGCTACTTGGGAGGCTGAGGCAGGAGAATCGCTGGAGTACAGTGGCACCATCTCAGCTCACTGCAACCTCCACCTCCTGGATTCAAGCAATTCTGCCTCAGCTTCTGGAGTAGCTGGGCCCATAGGTGTGTGCCACCACACCTGGCTAATTTTTTGTATTTTGATTAGAGACAGGGTTTCACCTTGTTGATCAGGCTGGTCTTGAACTTCGGGCTTCATGTGATCTGCCCGCTTCGGCCTCCCAAAGTGCTGGGATTATAGGTGTAAACCACTGTGCCAGCTGATTGTGGTTTTTAAAACCGTTGCATTTTTGTTTTTCCTTAAAGCAGTTGCTCTTCATTTTTTAATTTTTATTTCTATTTTTTTTGAGACAGAGTCTTGCTCTGTCACCCAGGCTGGAGTGCAATGGTGCCATCATAGCTCACTACAACCTTGAACTCCTGAGCTTAAGTGATTCTCCTGCCTTAGCCTCCCAAGTAACTGGGACCACAAGTGCATGCCACCACATTCAGCTGTTTTATTTTTTATTGAGGTTAAATGTACAAGTTGAGCTCACAAATCCCAGCGTGCAGTTCAAGGCATTTTCATGTAAGTCCTCTTCTGGGACGACCACTCAGGTCAAGAAGAACATCTCCAGTCCCAAAGCTTCCCTGTCCCCCACCCGCCTTGGGTACTCCCCAGCGTTACCGCTATTCTAACCTCCTTCACTATAGATTGGCTTCTCCTGGCTCTTAACTTTGTGTAACTGGATTCGTGCATTTTTGTTCTGCTGCATCTGGCTTCTGTTTCCCAGCAGCAATCCCTCCATGCTGTGTGTGTTTCAGTCACTTGTCCTTTTCATGACTGAGTAGTACTCCATGTGGGCCTCTCATGAGTGGCACTGTTGACATTTTGAGCTGGATGATTCTTTGTTGTGGGGCTGTCCTGCGCATTGTAGGGTGTTTAGCTACATCCCTGGTCTCTACCCACTAGAGGCCAGTGTCCTATCCCCTCAAGTATGACAACCAAAAATGTCTCCAGACATGGCCAGATGTCCCCTAGGGGACAAAATCATTCCTGGTTGAAAACCACCACCCTACCCCATTCTTCTGTTGATGACACCTGGTTTATTCCAGGTTGGGTCTGTTACTGATAAAGCAGCCATGCCTGTGATAGGATGTGGCTTTTTGCTGGCTATGTGAGCATTTTCCTTGGGTGTGCACCTAGGAGTGGCCCTGCCGGGTCCTCTCGTGGGCCCATGTTTGGTTTTAGTAGAAGCTGCTGAGGGGCCTTCCAGAGTGGTTGTGGCCTGTAAAGATCAGTCAATGATCTTTCAATGAATGATCAAGTTCATTCATTTATTCAATGAATGAATAAACGAATGAATGAATGTGTGAACTAGTGTCCTCCTAAAACCCCAGGCTCTGTTCAACAGCTCCTGTTCAAAATGGTGGCCACTGTGGCTGGAACACACGCCACACAGTCACACAGCACGGTTGGTCCTGGAACAGGGATGCACATGGTCACCATCGGGGTAGGAGCTGAGCCTGGTTCATCTCAGCACCCTGAGGCACAGGCCGCATATACAGCAGGTGGTCCTTGGATGCTTGTAGGCCTGGCCTCAGAGGAGCACGGAGCTGGCCCAAGAACTGGGATCTGGAACCTCAGCCCTGGAGGGCCTGAGGACTGTGTTCCCCTCCCTTGGATCCACTGGGGACGAGCAGAGGAGGGACACCCCATGTAGGTGCTGGACCACCTTCCCTACCTCCCCGATCCCAGAGGATGGAGCCCCCAGCCCCCTTCCTCCACCTGATTTATTTAGACAACTGAAACGCACCCTGGGAAATGGATCAGATTTTAGATTTGACAAAAATAAAAACAAACTTGGCCACCCCCGCCAACCCCAGCACTCCCGCCCCCACCAGTCTCCCAGAGCCCCCCAAATCACAGAAACTGACTGTCATCTGGGCCTGCAGAAGGAGGGTGGTGGTCACCATGGTAACCGTGCAGGCCTCTGGCTCGGCTCCTGGAGAGGAGGCTGCCCTGCAGGGCCTTCCCTGGGCGCCGGGCACTGCCCCTCCACACGGCTGCTCATCTAGCTGGGAACTGGCAGGTTTGAGGGAGCCCCAGTATAGTAGCTTCCCTGGTGACCCTATCCCCTTAGTCCAAATCCTGACCTTCTTAGGCCTTGGTGGCCACCAGGGTGTGATGCGATTATGATCTGGCTTAGCCGGGTTTTGGTCGTGCTCAGCCTCCTCCTGGCTGGGGCAGCTTGAGACAAACATGCCCTTGCTGGCTTCCCCTCCCCTTCTTCCTGCAGGTAGCTCCTTCCTTCTGAACCACAGCAGGGGCTGGAACACCCCTTTTCCTGACTGCACTGGAAACAACACAGGCCTGGGCCCCCAGCAGGGACCCAGCCAGACGGGCTGCCGGCTGGGCTCACCACTGACCCAGGCTCCACTTCCCCTTGCCTGGCTGGGAGCCTGAGAGGGAGACAGTGTGGGTGGGGATGAAGAGCAAATATTCTACTAAACCCAGCTCAATTGAGGCTCCCTTGCACCGCAGACACTGAGCCTGATGATGGAAGGATATGTGGATGAGAAGCTGGGATTTGCAGCCAGCGAGAAATGGTGCAGATCCTGCCCCTGCCACATACCACCCAAGTGACCCTGGAACCAGCTCTGGTGGCCTTAGTTTTCTTTTCTGTAAAGTGGGGATAACAGTAGTTTCAGCCAGTTTGGGGGAACTTTGCTGATTGTTGAAGGGTGACCCTGCTCACTGCTAAGCCTTAATTGGTTGACAGATTCTTCTTTATTTTCATTTTTTGAGACAGGATCTTGCTCTGTTGCTCAGGCTAGAGTGAAGCGGCTTGATCTTGGTTCACAGCCACCTCCACCTCCTGGACTCAAGCGATCCTTCCATCTCAACCTTCCAAGTAACTGAGACCACAGGCGCCACCAGCAGAACTGGCTAATTAAAAAAAATATTTTTGGCCGGGCGTGGTGGCTCACGCCTGTAATCCCAGCACTTTGGGAGGCCGAGGCGGGCGAATCACCTGAGGTTGGGAGTTCGAGACCAGCCTGGCCAACATGGTGAAATCCCATTGCTACTAAAAATATTTTAAAAATTAACTGGGTGTGGTGGTGGGGGTCTATAATCCCAGCTACTTGGGAGGCTGAGGCAGGAGAATCACTTGAACCTGGGAGGTGGAGGTTGCAATGAGTCAAGATCGAGTCACTGCACTCCAGCCTGGGCAACAGAGTGAAACTCTGTCTAAAAAAAAAAAAAGAGAATTTTTTTTTTTTCCAGATACAAGGTCTCACTATATTGCCCAGGTTGGTCTCAAACTCCTGGGCTTAAGTGATCCTCCTGCCTTGGCCTCCCAAAGTGCTGGGATTACAGATGTGAGCCACCACATTTGGCCTGGATTCTTTACAAAAGGCTGTGGGTGAAGATTCAGCATGTTGCAGGACAGACGTTAATCAAAGGGGCTATACTAGCATCTCTTCTCTTCTTTTCTTTTTTTTTTTGAGGCAGCTCTGTCACCCAGGCTGGAGTGCAGTGGCGAGATCTCGACTCACTGCAACCTCCGCCTTCTGGGTTCAAGCAATTCTCCTGCTTCAGCCTTCCAGGTAGCTGGGACTACAGGTGCGCACCACCACACCTGGCTGATTTTTGTATTTTTAGGAGAGACAGGGTTTCACCATGTTAGCCAGGATGGTCTCGATCTCCTGACCTCGTGATCCGCTGCCTCAGCCTCCCAAAGTGCTGGGAATACAGGTGTGAGCCACTGTGCCCGGCCTCTTTTATTTACTTGTTTTTGAAATGGAGTTTCACTCCGTCACCCACACTGAAGTACAGTGGCGCAATCTCAGCTCACTGCAACCTCCACCTCCCAGGTTCAAGTGATTCTTCTGCCTCAGCCCCCTAAGTAGCTGGGATTACAGGCACCCACCACCATGCCCAGCTAATTTTGTGTACTTTTAGTAGACACAGGGTTTCACCGTATTGGCTAGGCTGGTCTTGAACTCCTGACCTCAGGTGATCTGCTTGCCCTGGCCCCGCCAAAGTGCTGGGATTACAGGCGTAAGCCACTGCACTTGGCCATGCATGCTGTTTGATTAGGAGGCTCCTTGGCAAACAGACACTCAGGGACACTGAGGAAGTGTTCACGATTGTCACCGTTATTACCATCGGTAGGCTGGTGCCTGGCACACAGCAGGCACCCAATATAAGCGTGTTTATTCCCCCTGCTCAGCTCTGAGACTCCAGTTCTGAAGACTTTGAGAGGTGGTGGTGGCGAGGGGCACATGGGTGGGAAGTGGGGCTGAGATCCCAGGCTGTGCTGAGATGCTGGGGGTCTCTGCAGTAACACCCAAGGACCCTGAGTGTGTTTCTCCCCCAGGCCTGCGTGCTTCGGACGGCTTTGCCTGCCAAGAAACGCGATGGATTGCATCGCCATTGATCTGTTTCTCCATCTGTGTTCCTCAAAGGCGCTCGGGGCTACCCGTCAGGGATCTAATCAGCTTAAAGTGATGGCGTGTGAGTGTGTGGGGAAATGTGGAGGGTTTCGGTGTGAGTTTGAAAATGGACTGTGGCTAGGGGACCCCCGGGGGTGGGGAGTCTGTTGTCCGAGTGCCACTTCTGCTCTGAGCTCACTGTGGAGCTCGGACAGGCTCCTGCCCCTCTGTTTTCCATCGGTGCAATGAGGGATTGGATCCGTTGCTCTCTAACTACATTGGCAGGGCTGCTCTGTGGCAAAGGTCACCCCACCGCAGTGAGGGCCTGGGGGTGAAGCAGGCGAGGCGTCTCGGTCCCATCTGCCCAACCTCAGATGCCAGTCGGGGTGGGGGGGTGGTGCTTTGAGCCTCGCTGTGAGAGGCAGTTGGGAGCCACTGAAGACTCCCTGACCTCGTGGCAGTAGCACTCCAGCCCTGCCCGCTCTATCACCTGGAAATCCTGCACTGCCCCTTGGGCCTCCCACTTCCTTCAGGTTGTCCCAGAACCTCATGGCTTCACTTGCCTGTGTTCTCAGAGAGTTTCTCAACACTTGCGACTTATGGTGGAAGCATGAGGCGTTGGGCCAGGTGGCAGAGTGGCTCCAGCTAGAGACCTTGACTTCCTGCCGCCACCCTCCTACCCCACACTGCACTGTCTGGTTTAACTTCAAGGAGGGCTGGTGCCTTTGATCCCTGAGCCAGTGGGGAGTGTGTCAAGAAGCGCGGACAGCGATGCCAGTTCTGGCCTGACTTCTGAGCCTCCTGGGCTCTTGGAAGGGGCCCAAGCTGTGCCATCTGGGATTTCCCCGGGCACCTCTGGGCAAGGGCTGAGATCGTCCATCGCTGAATTTCTGAAGTTGAGCAGCCCCGGTATGAAAGTCACTCCATCCCCCTCCTGGGGAGACCCAGTGCAATGGGAGAGTTAGATGAGCCACAGAGGCAGTGCTGTGCAGCGGCCACCGGCACTGCACATAAGTCAGACAATCTGGACTGCTCGGGGACTGGGTGACCTTGGGTGAGTGGTATCAGCTCTCCAGGCCTGTTCCTCATCAGCCCCCAGGGGATTGTGAGAGCGGAGATCATGTCCCTAGGGTGCCTGGCACACAGTTGCCAGAGTTACTGCCAAATTCATTACCGTGGTACTTGCTAGCCAAGGCAGGTGGGAGCGGTTCCGGAGAGGAGGCTGAGCCACTGCCTTGTGAGGGGTGAGAGGCACATCCGAGGAAGCTTCAAGAAGAGGTGACCCGAGACCTGGGCTCTGGAAGAGTCTGCCTAATGGAGAGATGGAGGGACGGAGAAGCGCAGGCAGAGGGTGCGTTTGGGGACAGTGAGGAGTTCAGTGCGTGCTAAGGCCAGTGACCAGCAAGACCGGAAGGGTTGGGAGGGTGATTGGGAGCCATGGGAGGTTCCTGAGCAGGAGAGAGGCATCAGCAGAGTGCGTTCCAGGCAAATTAGCCTGGCAGTGGCAAAACAGCTTGGAGGCAGGAAAAGCCTCCAGCCCAAGGTTTTATGTCTCAGCTCCGCTCTTTTCTAGCTGGTGACCTTGGGCCAGTCTGTTTCCTTTTTGTGTCTGGGTTTCCGTATTTGTAAATGGGGCTTATAATAGAGCCGTGGATAACACTTGCAAAGTGCTGAAGTTGTGTTGGGCACACAGCAAGTGCCTGGTTATCGTGGGGGGCAGATTGGAGGGGCAGAGACCAGAGCTGCAGGATACAGGGGATGCTGGGTCAGGATCCTTCGGAGAGACACTGAAGATGGGCTGAGAGACCTCAGGGGAGGAAGGAGAGCCATGGGCAGAGACAGGCCATACTTCACAGAGGACAGCACTGGCATTGGAATCCAGCAAGCCTGGTGTGAGTCTCTGCTCCAGTGCTTCCTAGCTGTGCAGCCCAGGAGAGGCCTCCGATTTCCCCATGTCTCAGCCTTCCTTATCTGTAAAATGGGCCTGCTGATCCCCACTGCTCAGGGCCCTATTGAGGAGGGAGCAGGGGTGCCAGGCTCCTGGGAGACACCTGCTAAGGCCACTTTGAGGCTGAAACTAGCAGGAAGGGTAGAGGGAGGAAAGGATGGGGCTGGAAGGAGAGAGCCTGAGATAGGAACGGGGGAAGGCAAGGGGGATGGGGGATGTTCTCTGGTAATTAGAACGCTTGAACTTCAAAAAAGTTAATTAATGATGAAGCTGCTGCTGGAGCCAGGCTCAGGCTCAAAGGGGGCCATGGCAGTGACTGAAATTAATTACAGGCTATGGCGGGAGAGTGGCAGTGGGGTGAGGGGACAGGAAGGAGCAGGGCTGGGGCCTGGAGGAGCTGAGGAGAGGCCAGGAGAAGGCAGCATTCCAAAGTGGGCAAGGCTGGGGATGGGAGGGAGGCTGTTGCCATGGAAACCAGGTCGCAGCTCCCACTCCTGACTGGGCGGGGTCCTGCCAGGAGTTTGGCTGGTGTGGCTACATCCCGGTTAAGGGCAAGGGCTTGAAATGGAGGGGTGAGGGGTTTGCTTGGAGACACTCCCGAGTCCCTGGAAATTGGAGAGGGCAGGGCCCATAGAGATTTACACTAGCGCCCCTCTTATCCACGGGGACATGTTCCAAGACCCTCAGTGGATGCCTGAAGCCACAGATAGCACGGAACCCTATATTTACTATGTTTTTTTTTCCTATACCTGCATACCTGGATAAAGTTTAATTTATAAATCAGGCAGTGTAAGAGATGAGCAGCAATCAATAATAAAATAGAACAACTAGGCTGGGCATGGTGGCTCATGCCTGTCATCCCAGCACTTTGGGAGGCTGAGGCAGGTAGATCACCTGAGGTCAGGAGTTTAAGACCAGCCTGGCCAACATGGTGAAACCCGTCTCTACTAAAAATACAAAAAATTAGCTGGGTGTGGTGGCAGGTGCCTATAATCCAAGCTACTCGGGAGGCTGAGGCAGGAGAATCACTTGAACCCCGGTGATGGAGGTTGCAGTGAGCTGGGATCTCTCCGTTGCACTCCAGCCTGGGCAATAAGAGTAAAACTCCATCTCAAAAAAAAAATATTTTTTTAAAGAACAATTAGAATCGTGTATGATAAAGTTATGTGAATGTGGTCTCCCTCTTTCTTTCTCTCAAAATCTCTTATTGTACTGCACTTATATAATTTTGGGCCATGGTGGACCATATGTAACTGACACGGCAGATGATAAGGGGTAAGGGACAGTAGTATCTGTCCATCCAACAGATGTTCATTGAGTACCTACTGTTAGGGTAAAGTCCCTGTTCCCCTTGGGATGTGGATTAGAGTAGTGGCAGAGTCAATGAGCATGTCAGCAAGACAGCGGCAGGGTGTGAAGAGGGCCTGCGGCCACTGGGCATGATGACGTTGGGTGGGGACTTCTCAGAGGAGGTAGCTGTGAAGCTGGAGGCTCAGCCCTTGAAGTGGGGAACCAGCACATGCAAAGGGCCTGAGGTGGAGTGTCTTGATGTCACTCACTGTGTGTCTGAGGAGCAGCAGGAGCCAGAGAGGCCATAGCAGAGTGAGCCAGGCCAGGACAGAGGGAGACGGGGTCAGGGTGGGGCCCTATAGGCCAGGTGAGGGCTTCAAAGTTTGTGCTGAGAGAGCCCAGCAGCCAGGGCAGGGCTTTGCGCCAGAGAGGGAAGTGGTCTCATGGATGTTTTTAACTGCTCACTGCTCCTGCAGGGAGGGTGGTCTGGAGGGGCCAGAGGAGACTCCTGGTCATCCAATGGAGGACTTCCAGGTTCAGAGACCGGAAGGGGCTTGCCGAAGACTGCAGAGCCAGTCGTGCTGGGACTGGAGTTCAGATGCAGGGCCCCTGGCTTCATTGTCCTGTTTGCTTCTTTTACTGTATGAGAGCTGCTTTTCTGTTTCCTGACACTCAGTTTCTGGGGGAGGAAATGGGGTTGCGTGGAAGGGTGTGGGGAGTTCTATCAGCGTCTCTCCTCTTAGAGAACGAGAACCTACTCCCAACTCTAGTCATTGCCTCTAAGGTCAGTCCAGCTGTGTGGTCTGGAAGTTCACCTGGGTGTCTGACTTCAGTCATTCATGGTGTGTGGCTCAAGTCCATTTCACCCTGGGTTACCTCTTTTCAAGTAGGCACGGATTTTCTGAGGCCCCGGGACTCAGTCAACTGGAGATCCCAGTTCAGGAGATCTGAGCAGGCTCGGCTTTCTCATTGGTATGACAGGCAGGGGCTGGAAGTGACACAGCCCCGAGGTCCTTGAGCCCTGACACCCCTGTCCCTGTGACTGGGACGATTGAGGGTGGGGGGACTGGGCACTGTGGGCTGTGTTCTAAGGATGGGCAGAAGTTGGCTGGGGAGGGAGGGAGGAGGGTGTTCGTGGAGGTGCTCTTGGCTGTGGTGAGGAGAGTGGCCTGGCCGGATGCAGGAGGGGAGCCCACTCACTCCAGCTGCAAGCTCGTGCCCGGAGGCCCTGCCAGGGCCGGTTCACCGCAGGAGACTTTCTACCTGGCCAGGCCTGAGGGGGTCCATCCCCACCCTATGTGGTGCAGGCCAGGGCTGGGCTAGGTGCGGGTGTTTCAGAGTTAGGCAATGAACCCTAACTGAGCCCTAACCCTGGCAGTGGGAGAGGAGAGAAGGACAGGGCCATCCAGCCAATCTCAGCCCCACTGGAGGGCCCTCTGTGGGCTCCAGACCCAGGTCTTGGCAGAGATGGAGGGACCATGGGTCAGGAAACAGAAAGGTGGTCAGAGAAGGGAGGCAGTGGCAGTCAGAGGGCGGTGGTTGGGGTGGAGAGGCTGGGATAGCCCAGAGTTCCCTGTCAGCCAGGCTTCGGGAAACCTCTCCCTTCCCTGAGCCTGAGGGGAGATCTCAGGCTGGGGCAAGGAGTGGGGTCCTGCAGGTGGGGGCCTGGTGGGTTTGGCGCATGTGGCCATGTCTGTGGTGATGGGGGCACGTGGGCTCCACGGGCCTTGAGCTGTTTCAGGGATGGAGCCCTGAGGGAGAAGAATGAGGAATGGGGTGTATGCCTGTGTGTGTGGTAGGTTGGGGGTATTACACTCCAGGGTGCGCCCCGTCCCCACGGCCACGGTCCCACCTGCTGCTTTGTCCTTGACTTGGTGTGCACGTGGTTTGAATGTGTCAGCATGCTGGTGATCCTGCTGAACTGCGTGACACTTGGCATGTACCAGCCGTGCGACGACATGGACTGCCTGTCCGACCGCTGCAAGATCCTGCAGGTGAGCCGGCCGCCCCGCCCCACTGCCAGCCCTGCCCTGTCACCATCCTCCAGGCACTGGCCTATGCCCCGCCCACTCCATGCCGCGCCCCATGCCTCGCCACCAGCCCAGCATCCTGGTCCTGACCTGTGCCCCGCCCACTCTACTCCACGCCCCGCCCCTGCTCCTTGCCCCTCCCCATCCTGCGCTGCCCTATCCGGCGCTGCCGAACTCAGCCACGTCCCCACCACCAGGGGCACTCACTTGGCTGATTTCCTCACTCCCAACTGATCTTACCTGTTACCCTTCGTGATCCTCTCTCCTCATCTCTCCTCTACACCTTGGGGCCTCTGCCTTAGTCCAGGCCTCAATCTTCTCCCACCCGGGCGCCCCCACCAGCCTCCTCCTGCACCCCCCACTGCATACCTGTAAAGCACGGTGACCCCGACACTCCTCTGCCTATAAGCTGCACTTCCTCCCCCCATACTCTTGGACTAGAGGCCGAGTTCACGCCCCGCCCTAGACGCCCTTTGGGAACCAGTCTCTGGTTTCACATTCCGTTATCTCCCGAGGTCCTGGAGTGGGGCTTGACCTTTAGTAGCTGACATACTCTATGCAGGGCAGGTATACAGGTAGCACAGGCGTTAGCATTGCACCTATTTTACAGATGTGGAAACACTCAGTGCCTCTCCCTGGAAAAGCCAGATTCCCCCCGGGAGGAATTGCTTTCTGCCTCTGGGTTTCTCTAGGACTCAGTAGCTTCCAGGCAGCACTGGGCCACGGAGTCTCCTGGGGCACCTGGTAAAAATCCAGACCTCTGGCCCCATCTCAGACCTCCTGAAGCAGAATCTCTGGGTGGGCCTGGGGTCTGAGTGGGTAACAAGCTCCTCGGCAGCTCCAGGTCCCAGGCAAGCTAGACCTGGCTAGCCTCATGGCGAGTTCACTGAGCACACACCTCTGTGTCCTCACCACTGGCCTAGGCCTGGCACACAGTAGGTGTGTGGCATCTGTTTGTTAACTTGTGATTGCAGACCTCATAATCCTGGAAAGAGGAATTCCACCCAGGCCTTGCCCTCAGGAAGCATAATCTCACCTGAGCCTCCTTTGTGAGCAGAGGAAGGTAACACTGAGGCCTGTGCCTGGGGACTACTTTGAGACAGCTCCTTCCATGGGGGCTTTGGGGTCAGATCCAGCGGAGTTTCAATCCTGGTTCTGCCGCTTATCTGCTGTGTGACCTGGGGCAAGTTGCTTAACCTCTCTGAGTCTCTGTTTTCTCGTCTGTAAAATGGACCCATGGGGTCCTTGTGAGAATTAGGAGAGAGAATGGGGCTCAAGTGTGTAGCCAGTGCTTTATAATTATTAGGGAGAATACGGGCCGGCCCCTCACCCCACCACCATCTGGGGCTCTTCTATCTGTTCCCAGGCTTAGAACACAGATAGAATGGGTTAGACAGCCCATTCCCCTTTCTGGGCCACAGTCTCCTCATCTGCAAAATGACTGCATTGGACTGGCATCACTGAGGTTCTCCTCCTGCTCAGGAGGAGTTTCCGGGTATTTCCCAGGCCCTTTGCATCCATGCCGTGTCCCTACCTCACACTGTGGATCCAAACCCTGGGCCCCACTCTGTAGCCTCACCCTGTCCCTTGCTTCCCTCCTGCCTCTGCAGGTCTTTGATGACTTCATCTTCATCTTCTTTGCCATGGAGATGGTGCTCAAGATGGTGGCCCTGGGCATTTTTGGCAAGAAGTGCTACCTCGGGGACACGTGGAACCGCCTGGACTTCTTCATTGTCATGGCAGGGTAGGTAACACGTCAGGCAGGTCCCAGCCTCAGTGCATGCCAGAGAGAATTGAGAGAATCCAGGGCTTCTTGGTGATGGTGCTGAAGCTTTATGGTGATGTGTGGGACCCTCCTGGACCCCCGGGGCTGGGAGGAGTGATGGACAGACAGACGTTCTTTCCTCCCTTCCTAGGTTGTGTGTCTTCCAGCACTGCCAGCAGATACTGGTGTGTTTATGCTAATTAACAATCCGACCTTGAGAAAGTCACTGAACCTCTCTAAGCTTTCATTTCCTCATGTGAAAAGGGGAATAATAATAGTAGCTGCGTCAAAATGAGCACCCGATAAATGCTAGCTGGTAGGATTGCTATCCTGGATCACTCAGCACGCTGGAGACCGAGCACAGGCTCAAACACTTTCTGACTCCAAACCGTGCTTATTTCTACCAAGATACAAGCTGCCATCAGGGACAGGCCTGGTGACAGCTGAGCCCATCTGGAGCGTCTCAGACCCTGCTCGGCCTTGTGCCTGCTTTCCTGGGGTCAAACTCATCCATGCATTCATCCACCGACAAGCTGCTTTCCAGTGTTGGTGCTGTCTTAGCTGCTGGGGACAAGGAGGAGAGCAAGCCAGACACAGGCCTTGTCCTTTCCACTGCTGTCTCGGGGAGGCACCCACCTGCTACGCCAGTGGCTGTGCCTTCCCACACGGGGACCAAGGTGCTGGGCAAAGCGTGTGGTTTGCTGAGAGATTTTACGCAGGAGCCCGACTGAGCCAAGCTGGGGACTTGGGGGCTTGAGGGCTTCTTGAGGAGGTGATGCGGGAGAGCTGAAGGATGAGGGGGCGTTAACCATTCCCAGGATGGGTCATTAGGGCAGGGGAGAAAGGAAAAGGCTGGAGGCTGTAAGCATGTGTGTAAGAGAGATGTATGAGTGTGTGTGTCAGTGTATGTGTGTGATCTTGTGTGTAGAATGCCATCGAGGAAGTGTGACCTTTTCGATTCAGTAGATGTATGGCTGAGACGGGCAATCACGGCATGAGAATCCCACCAAGGATCTGCTAAATTCCACAGATATGTTCTGAAGTGAGGTGATTTGTTTCACCAGGGTTTTAAAAAAGTTACACTACTTCTAAGCTTGCTTTCCCTCCCCTCACTCCCTCCGTTTCCTTCCCTCACTTCCTTCCCTTCCCTCTCCTCCCTCCCTCCCTCCCTCCCTCCCTTCCTTTCTCCCTTCCTTTCTTTTCTTTCTTTCCCTCCCTCCCTCGCTTCCTTCCTTCCTTTTTTGAGACAAGTTCTCACTCTGTCACCCAGGCTGGAGTGCAGTGGTGCAATCACAGCTCCCTGCAGCCTTGACCTCCCAGGCTCAAAGGATCCTCCCACCTCAGCCTCTTGAGTAGCTGGGACTACAGGCATGTGCTACCAACCTTGCCTAATTTTTCTTTTCTTTTTTCTAGAGGCATTTCTTTTTTTCCCCAGATTTTCTTGCTTTTCTTTTTTCACTATGTTGCCCAGGCTGGTCTTGAACTCCTGGGTTCAAGCTATCTTCCCACCTCAGCCTCCCAAAGTGCTGTGATTACAGGTGTGAGCCACTGCATCTGGCCTCTCAGCATCTTCTCTCAGTCACTGCATTCAGTCACTTAGACCTGAATGGAAGCTACTCTGGTTTCCTGAGTACCGTATCCCCCTCTTAGTCACGTTCTTCATTCTCATTGTCATTCTGGTTTGGCTGGAGAACATCCTTAAGTAGATTTTAAAGAAAAGATATTTGGATAGTGTTATTTTTCAATCTTGCCTGTCCAAACATGTATTCCTCTGATCTTTGAGTGTGGAAGACAGTTATTTATGCTGTTCTAGAGTCAGAATCTTGCACATATCCTGCCATTCAAACCTACACTACAGTATTGCAGGTGAGTCCAGTACAGGTCTGCTTCCTCTTTCTTGGAAGATGACCTGCTTTTTCCAGACTAGAAGCTTGTGGACTTTTCTCTTTACCTTCACAATCAGACCTTTCTCTAGGGCAGATCTAAGTGAGACCTTAGAGAACTCAAGACTGGTGTTTTTGGCCACGCGCAGTGGCTCACTCCTGTAATCTCAACATTTTGGGTGGTCGAAGCAAGAGGATTACTTGAGCCCAGGAGTTTGAGACCAGCCTGGGCAGCATAGTGAGACCCCATCTCTGCAAAAAACAAAAAATTAGTTGGTGTGGTGGTGCACACCTGTAGTCCCAGCTACTCAGGAGGCTGAGGCAGGAGTATTCCTAGAGCCCAGGAGGTTGAGGCTGCAGTGAGCAGTGATCTAGCCTTCAACAAAGCAAGACCCTGTCTCAAAAACAAAACAAAACAAAACAAAACAAAACAAAACAAAACAAAACAGAACAAAACAAAACGATACGCAGAAGAAAGTTCTTCCATCTCTTTGTTGTTAATGGCCCATTCTTCTCTGCTCTCTCCTTCTGGAATTCGCGTTATATGGATGTTTCTGTCCTCTATCTTTTCTCCATGGCTTTCCTCTTTTCTTTCACAGATTTTGTCTGTAATATGAGAGAATTCTTTGACTTGGGCTTCTGAGTCACAAGTGGGCTTTTCAGCAATGTCCTTTCCCCTATTACTGTCCCTGTGGAATAATTCATTTCCTCAGTGTCTTTTTAATTTCCAAGAACACTTCTTGTTTTTGGATTTCTTGTTTTTCAGAGCACCTTGTGCCTGTTCTTGTTTTATGGATGCCTGTTCTTATTTTACAGATACATTATTCACCTGAATCTCCTTATATACTAATTAGGCTTCTTAAAAGTCTTTTCGTGATTCTGGAAGTAACCCTGTGTCAAAGTATAATTTCTGAAAAAGTAAAAAAAAAGTGACCCTTACACAAATCTTAGAATCGACATATATGGCAAATTTATCCAGCTTGTTAAGGAGTAGGAACTCAGCAGACGGTAATCAGGAGAATTAGGAAAACAGACATTGGACAAAGAATGCAGGAAGAAAGTGAGGTTGGAGTCAAAGCTGGTTAATGACTTACAGGGTAATAAACTATAACTTTTGGGGTTATCTTTTCTTTTGGGCAGAAATCACCTACATCTCTGCCAGATAAAAATCTACGAGTTAATATGTAATTTCACAGCATTCAGACCTTTAGTGAACAGGAAATTGTGAACCAAACAAAGGTATATTCCCCCTGGATAGTGAAATAATCTTGAAATGGCCTGTTAAATTATGTGCAAAATGACATTGTGAGAAATAGTGCCCTCTCTTTGCCATATTTCCAAGTTCTAGGATAATTTTTCCTAACTCTTGTTTCCAGGAAGTCATTTGTTCTGCGGGCTCCACTGTCTCCCTCCCGTGGGCACCCCCATGCTGCCCTTTTGCCTTGAAGCCTTCTGTATTGCTTAGCAATTCTTTCCTGTCTGTTCCTATTTATAAATAAAGACGAAGAGGCTCTAAGCTGAGCAGGGCGAGGAGCTGCCTAGCTTCAGCATCATGGCGAGGTCTCAGTTTGACATGTTCTCTTGGTCCTCTAGATGGAGGCTGGATGACGCTAGGTCTGCAGTCTAGCATCCTTGGGAGATCAGGGAGGGCTGGGCGTGGGGCTGACATGCAACGTGTGTGGTCGCACAGGACTGCCACGCTTGGGTCCGCACTCTGCTATCGCACTCTGCTATTTTGAAATTCTTCATCATTTATGAACAAGGGTCCCTGCATCTTCACTTTGCACCAAGGCCCACCATGATGTAGGTGGTCCTGGCTGGGGGACAGATGTAAAGGAGACTTTTTTTTTTTGAGATGGTCTCATTCTGTTGCCAGGGCTGGAGTGCAGTGGTGCGATCACAGCTCACTGCAGCCTCAACCTCCCTCGACTCAGGTGATCCTTCCACTTCAGCCTCCCAAGTAGCTGGAACTACAGGCATGCACCCCATGCCCAGCTAATTTTTTTAAATTTTCCATTTTTTTGTAGAGACAAGGTCTCACTATGTGACCTCCTGGGTTCAAGTGAGCCTCCCACCTGGGCCTCTGGAAGTGCTGGGATTGCGGGCGTGAACCATCATGCTCAGCTGACTTTTTTGCTAGAATCGTGAACACTCACTGCCCAGCTATGTGCTGGATTCGGGGACTCAGGTAGACAAGACTACCCTATGCTCAAGGTCATTCCCATTCTTTGTGCTCAGGGTTGGCGTAGGTGGAGAGGATAGGATGGGGAGTCACAACCCCGGCTCCACAGCCCAGCACTCCAGTCCTGCTCCCACCCAAGACCCGTCCCCAGAGCCGCCCACCCATCCCCTGCAGTCCCACCCAGGCTTGGTGCTATAAATGTTCTGTTTCCTGAGTAACCGGCCTGGCATCCCAAGGATGTTTCCTCCCTTCCTGCACCTCCCCTTCCCCTAATTACTTACTAGCTCTTTCTTCAAGCTGCGGAGGCAGGCATAGCACCTCCGAGTTGGAAGGTTCCTTAGAGGTCACAGCCTTCATCTCCACATCTGATGTAACCCTCATGGCAGGTGTGTCTGTCTGAGAGCCGGGGCATGCCTCTGCTTCCAGGCTGCCCCTGCAGGGAGCACAGTGCCTCACCAGGCGGCCAGTCTCAAACTGGGACAGCCGAACGCACTAGAAAGCTTTTTCATGGAGCTGAAACTGATCTTCCTGTGGCTCCCACTGGATGGTGCCATTCATTCATTCATTCATTCACTACATCAGCATTTATTGAGCACCTACTACATACCAGGCCTTGTGCTGGGTAGTGGGGGCACGAAGATGAACAAGACATACCCTTTGTGATTTCATGGAACTTTCAGTTTGGAAAACAGAAATAAAACACATCACCACAGCTAAAGTCTAAATTCGGATCCATGCTGTTGTCGAGAAGTATAGAAAGTCATCAGGTCATGGAATGGGGCCCTGATTTTGATTGGGGGGGTCACTGTATATCGCCCTGAGGGACAGGTCTGAGGGTGGTAAGAGCGGGCCAGGCAGAGGGCTGTGGAAAGGGAGTTTCAGGTGGGGGAAGCATGGGGGAGGCCTGAGAGGGTCTATGCGGAAGCGAAGGGTGAGTGACAGGGGATGCTGGAGCCCAGTGTTTCTGTGAGGTGAGTGCTAAGAGATGAGGCCAGAGAAGGGGCAAGGCCTTCACTGCATAGGAAGGGCCCAGAGGCTGCAGGGATGGCATCACTGACAAACTCACGGCTGTCCTTCAGAAGTTGGGGGTGGCTCCTGTCCTCCTCAAGTCTCCCCTTCTGGATGAAATGTCTCCAGCCTTCCCACCGTTTGTCAGAGGACAGCGTTCATCCCTCACCTGCTGGACTCGCTTCAGGCTGTCTCTGTCCCTGGCAGGAGGATGGGATCCCACCCTCCCGATGTCGGCTTATGGGGTAGAGAGAATGGGCGGAGCTCACCCCAGTGAAGTGCGGGATTGTGGTGATCTGGGGAGTGGCTGTGCTGTGCTGCCTTTTGCCATCAGGTCGCGTTCACTCTCCAGACCAGGTCTCTCCTACCATGGAACTAAAAGTTGGTGATTTTTAAAACCCACATGACAAACTTTGCACTTATTGCTGTTGATTTCATCTCACAGCGGCCTCTTGGAGTCCTGATGCAGCCACTCATTCCATGTATGTACTCACGCAGCTCAGGACGGCAAGTCCTGTGGCACTGCACTAGACTCTTCCAGTGTGCGACAAAGCCCTGCCCATCAACTCTATTCATGTCTGATTGAACTCAACTTTCTTTCTTTCTTTCTTTCTTTCTTTCTTTCTTTCTTTCTTTCTTTCTTTCTTTCTTCTTCCTTTCTTTTTCTTTCTTTCTTCCTTTCTTTCTTTCTCTTTTCTTTCTTTCTCTTTCTTTCTTTCTTTCTTTCTTTCTTTCTTTCTTTCTTTCTTTCTTTCTTTCTTCTTTCTTTCCCTCCCTCCCTCCCTCCCTCCCTTCCTTCCTTCTTTTTCTTTCTTTTTTGAGACAAGGTCTCTCTCTGTTGCCCAGGCTAGAGCACAGTGGCACCGTCTTAGCTCACTGCAACTTCTTTCTCCTGGGTTCAAGCAATTCTTATGCCTCAGCCTGTCGAGTAGCTGGGATTACAGGCATGCACCACCATGCCTGGTTAATTTTTGTATTTTAAGTAGAGACGGGGTTTCACCATGTTGGCCAGGCTGGTCTCGAACTCCTGACCTTAAGTGATCCACCCACCTTGGCCTCCCAAAGTGC